>OZJO01005622.1:0-17166 GCA_900406225.1 Acrobeloides nanus | reverse complement strand
GCGCTGCTTTTAAAACGCTTTTTCTTATGTATTTTGTGCTATTTTATTGGATAAAATTGTTTGCATGAACTTTTGCGTTATGTCAATGGTTTCTGCCAGAAAATTTGTATTTTTTGAAATTTTTGTCAAATAAGTGTGTCAATAATATATTAACGCTTGTTAAAAGCAGCGCCAATCGATTCCTCGTACCCGAAAACGGTGTATTTTAGGAATCAGGCGGTTTTACATGAAAAAATTTGGTGAAATATCGATTTTTCTAAGATGTGGGCTTAAAAAACACGTTTTTTGCTATTTTAGGGGGTTTTTTGGGGTCAAAAAATTTTTTGGACGTCGGATTCGTGTTTTTCAGCCATTTTTACCCCTAGAAATGATCTTTTAAAAAATTTTTCTCAAAAAAATGCCCCAAAAATTGGCAAAATTCTCGTTTTTTTTGGGCACCCTGTAGAAAAAAGATCGAAAAAAAATTTTCTCAGATTTTTTCGAAACCACGCTAGATATGTTCTCCATATTGGAATACATCTTCCAGAAAGAAATTTTGGCCGAAAAAAATTATCTTGGGTGTTTTAAGAGGTTAGAAAATTCAAAAAATACACATAAAATCGATGGTATTGAGCTTCAGAGCGAAAAAAAGTACTGGGTGCCACGAGATTTGACCCGAGACCAAGCATAAAACAAAGTAGGGGTGTTGTAAATAATTTTTAGGGCCAACCGGAGAAATGCGTCGGAAGTTCCGACGCATTTCTCCGACTCGGAACAAAATTTTTTCTAGAGGTATTCCTTTGAATTTTTGACCCCTCAGGGGAACAGGACTTTTACAAAAATCCTAATTTTTCGACAGTAAGAAAAACACTAAAAAACGGACGTTTGACATATGACTCACCATAAACAGTCCCCAGTTCCAGTCCGATGCTAATTAGTGTTATGGGCATATGGCTTCTTCGGAGATGGGCAAAAAGACGGCAAAATATTTAGTGGTTGGAACATAAATTAATAGGCCAATTTTATATGGCAGATAATTTTATATGTGCGAGTGGGAAATCAATGCTTCTTTCTCTAATTGGTCCTTGTTTCTTTCAACATCATGTGATTTCGAAATCGCGTCATTTTTTGTGAACAAGTTCATTCTTTTTAATGAATCTTTTAAAAGATTTTGTGTCATCTTTAACGGGGAGGGTTCGATCCCGGGGTAGTAAACATGCTAAAAAGATGCTCCATGTTTAAAAAAACATGTAGCATCATTTTGAAAGCATGTAGCATTTTACCACTGGGATCGAACCCTCCCCGTTAAAGATGACCTTTGAGCATCCCTACAGATTGCACTATAATGACACCGTTGTCATTGTTTTTTAGGCATTTTCTCACTCTGTAATTTCTTGTTATAGTTATGAGCGATCCACCTTCTAAATCATCCCACGAAACAACTCCCTTGACACAAGACCATGTGAACCAAGAAAATGTTAATGCTCAAGAGCTACCACCACTATACAATCCACCATCGGCATACACAGAGACCGAAGGAGCGCCTCCTCCTCCACCGAAGTACAAAAAAACTCCGAGATCAGGTACAGGGTGTTTAAAAAACATATTGAATTTTTTTTCACAATGACCTCTATAGGTGTATTTTTATGCGGGGAATCGATTGCGCTCATTCTCGAACTCTGAAAATGCTTCCTTGATTCAGGAAATCGTCTGTATATTGAAGTGAAAATGAAACTTTTTGCTTCAATACGTACTTCTATATCCCTGAAACAGGGTTAGGAAACATTTTCAGGAGTCAGGAATGCGCGCAATCAATTCCCCGAATTTTTAAAACATCCTTTATAAATTTATATAAATTTTTAGTTCCCTATGCCCCGACCACGACAACCGTTGTTGTGCCAATGGAATTCCATTCAAAGCCAGCGGAAGTCATGTGTCCAAATTGTAATGAGCCGATCACGACTCGTGTTGAGCATGAAGCGAGCATTATGACTTGGATGCTTTGTTGTTTTGTCAGCAGTTCCGTTTTGCGTAGTAATTTTACCAAGGTATTTATATTTTTAAATTAAAAACAAAAATAGGGTTGCCCCCCTAAAATTACTCTTATAGGGGTGATTTTGTGAAGAATCGATCCCCGAAACGTGAAAACGATTCCTTGACCCTGATTCAGGGGATTTTTGTGGAGCATCGATTTGGCCCAAAACCTAGACTGGTGATGTACGCAGATGACCTTGTTCGAATTCCCCGCATAAAGTTACCTAGTGATGGCCCAAACCGAAAAATCGTTCGGTTTCGGTTTCACCCAAAAAATTTCTTGTGATTCCGGTTCCGGTCCCACCCAAATTTTTTGCAGTTCAGGTTCCACATCAGGAACCGCAAATGGGCCATCACTGAAATTACCCCTAGAGGGTTCAATTTCAAATAATGAAATAAAATTTTTTTCAACAAATTGCACGTTCAGTGGAATATCGAAAGTTTACACGTACACGTTGAAATCGAAAATCCAGGTTATTTGGTCCACCTTATTATATGTTTTAGGACGTCATTCACTACTGTCCAATTTGTCAACACCTATTGGGATATTATTTTCGTCCATGCTCTTCAAGGATCGTGAAGTTCGTTGTTCTCGTCGTTAGTATTCCCATCATTTTGAAAATCATTTCTATGGCTAATTCTCATCGCTATTATGGATGATCCTCGTTAAACTGCATTTCATTAAATCTTTTTTAAGTGCACACTCTTATTCTAGATACGAGTTTCTATTTATGTTTATATATATGTAAGATTGGTCACTTTTTATACTGATTTTAATAAATGAATAAAGATTTTTATGTATTATACTAGAGAGAATAAAATATTAGCAACAAGAAATCTTCATTATACATGGCATGTAAGTAAAGCGAAAGAAAAATAAGATTAACTTTTACAATACTACAACCCATGACAACACCACCCTGATCATGAAAAATGCTCTTTCGAGAGTTAACTGTAAATAGTACGAGGAGAGAAGAAAGTAGTTTTGAGTGAGTAGTTAGAATTACTCACAACTACGTTCTTCTCTTCTTTGACTATTTACTGTTGTTATCAACGTGTAAAAATACAGGTACTTTCCATTCGCTAATATAAAGCCGCAAAAATCACAACCACTAAAAACCGAGCGCAAAACGTCCGTCGCCGACCACCATGTATATGGAATCAATTTATTTTAAAATTATTCCCCTTTATAATCAAAGTTTATAAACCTAAGATAGCGATATAGAATTGTGCGATTATAAGTGTCATCTTCTACATATTTTTTGTAAAAAGGAAACCCCATTAATTCATCACAAGTTGGTCGCTCTTGTAAACAATTTAAACAAGCAAATATAAAAGTTTTCATATTATCTGAATAATAATAGTTTAAATCATAAGAAAAAATTCTGCGATTGCATTTCCAGGAAAGAAAATTTTGTGATAAAAATTTGGAAATGAAATATTGATCAAATCGCTTTCGTGCAAGATCCTTAATTGTATTAAAATAAATATCAGCATTTTGTTTGCATGTCAGTTCTGTTATCATATGGTCATTGCAAATATGATCATAATGTTTATTCAATTGATAATTGCTACTACATGATCGAAGCGTATATAAAGCCTATAAATAACTTCTTGTTTTATAAATAAAAAAAGTTTTTTACTGAAAGGCCATAAAATACTTTTTCCTTTTTTTCAAGAATTGCATTTATTAATATCATGCCCAACGACCAAAGATCATTTTTGTAATTAATAGAATCGGCTTCGTAGATTCGCTCGGGTGAAGGAAAGTATTCTGCGTAGAAAAAATCATTAAGTTCTTTTATGTTATATTCTTCTTTCCTTTTTAATTTTAATGTATTATGAAAGTCTCTAATTTTTATATTTCCCTCTCTTTGTAAAATTACTAATGAAGCAGAAAGATTACCATGAAGATATTCTTTTTCATTAAGATATTTTAACACTTTTATCACAACTACTGCTACATACCCAAGTATTCGTTCAGGATAATAAAGAACACTATTATATCGTATTAAATCACATAATTTGGATAAATCTATATCAAATGATTCGTAACACAAATGTATATCGTTATTATAAATACATGTCCCATACAATAAAGGCAAATGTGGATTTTCATGACATTTATTAGTAAAAAATAATTCTCGTTCAATCTCTTCTGGTTTCATTGCAAGAGATGTTAATGTAATAGGTATATTAGTATATTTATGGATAAAACGAGATATTTCACCATTTGGTTGTAGAAGTTCATGTCTTGTTGCATTTTTAAAATCCCCCAATAAAAATTTATATGATTGCTTATCGTTTGGAAATTGTAATTTGTTTATTTGCAAATTTCCCACATGATTTAAATCGGATGCTTCCTTAAAGGACCAGTCCAGTCAGTTACAACCATATGAAAAAATGATATATTCGGAAAGATCATGAAAAATGGAGCATTTTTTGTTTTTACGGTATGTTCTGAATCGTTGTAGTTTTCGAGATAATTGCGTTTGAATTTGTTACAAGCTCTTCGTTGTAATACACAAACTTTTTTGAATTTTTTGCGGAAAAATCGATTTTTGCATCAATTTTTTAAATTTTCATAAAATGAACATTGTAGCAATTTTTTATAGCTAAATGAGACGAACAAAATGACACCAAAATTATCCAATTTGAACATTGTTTTGGGTTATTGAAACGAAAACATGAATCAGAATTTTCGTTTCAATAACCCAAAACAATGTTCAAATTGGATAATTTTGGTGTCATTTTGTTCGTCTCATTTAGCTATAAAAAATTGCTACAATGTTCATTTTATGAAAATTTAAAAAATCGATTTTTCCGCAAAAAATTCAAAAAAGTTTGTGTATTACAACGAAGAGCTTGTAACAAATTTAAAATTTCAAATGCAATTATCTCGAAAACTACAACGATTCAGAACATGCTGTAAAAACAAAAAATGCTCCATTTTTCATGACCTTTCCGAATATATCATTTTTTTTCATATGATTGTAACTTACTGGACCTTTAAAATTGTTCAATTTTTGCACTTGAACTGTTAAAAACATTGCAAAATGAGAAAAAACTGTTCGACCAGGGCTGCTCCGTAATGAAAATTTTTCCGCAATTTCGTAATCGTAATTTTTGTAATTAAAATTTAAAAAATTCGTAATGCTTAATTTTTTCAATAAAAATTTCTTAATTTGAAATCATAATTTTGGAGCTAGTCCGGCTGGGGGGGGGACCAAGTGACGTTCAAAAAAGTTTTTCCGATTTTCTTCTAAAAACCGACTTTTTAGGGTAATTTTTAGGCGAAAAATCGATTGCGCGCATTTTCGGAGCATGAAAAATTAAGCTTGACCCTGAAAATCAGGGTAGAACTGTGTTTCAACGCGAAAATTTTTTTCCGATTTTCTTCTAAAAACCGACTTTTTAAGGTAATTTCTAGGCGAAAAATCGATTGCGCTCATTCCCGAAGCGTGAAAATGCTTCCTTGACCTTGATTCAGAGAAATAAATGTGTGTATTGAAGAGAAGATCGAAAAATTTTGAAATTTCTCCCTTAAAATCATATTTCTGGGGGTAATTTCATGCGGAGAATCGATTGCGCGCATTTCCGAAGCTTGAACAGGTTTCTCTGTCCCTGATTCAAGGAAATGAGTGTTTTTGTTGAAGCGAAAATATGAAAATTTTGCATTTTGACGCTTCGGGATGCGCTGAATCGATTTCTTGCATAAAATAACCCTTAGAACGATGATTTTAGAAGAAAAACCCAAAACTTTCATATTTTCGCTTCAATATACACATCTATTTCCCTGAATCAGGGCCAAGGAAGCATTTTCACGCTTCAGGAATGCGCGCAATCGATTTTTGGCCTAGAAATTACCCTAAAAAGTCGGCTTTTAGGAGAAAATCGGAAAATTTTTTTGAACGTCACTTGGTCCCCCCAGCCGGACTAACTCCATAATTTTTATAAAAATTCTCTTCCGTTTTTAAAAGAAATATGGTGCAATAAGTTGAATAATTCATTTAAAAAAATTGAAAAATGCAAAAAACTAGAAATTTCGAATTTCTCTTTGGTTAATACTTTGGTTAAAATATTTTTTAAAATTTGATTTTTTAAAATAGACTTTAGAAAAAATTCGTAATTTTCGTAATCTCGTGTTCCTGTAAAACCCATAAACGGTAATTCGTAATGAGATATTTCGCGCAGACCTCGGGCTTCTCCTATGAAGTGTTAAAAAATAATAAAGCTTTTCCTTAAAAAAGTGGACCTCTAAAAAATTATTTTAAGAGGCGTCCCCTCTTGATATTTCGATCTGTTACGCCACTGAGAGTATCAAATACTCGGAACACCCCTAGTACTAGAAAGTAAAGTTGCGAAATTTAGTTATTTCTAGTAAAACTATACCAATATGGATGAAATGTAGAATTCGTTTTTATGGCGCCTATATAGATCAATTGCTTCATAATAAATCATATTTTCAGGGTCATTAAGTAAATTCATAAGTTGATTATAATTTGGGCGACATTTTAGTGGCTTTAAGCATTCTCGTATATATTCTTCGACTTTACTTCCGTTATTTTTTAAGATCTTTGAAAAATTTTCAAAATCAATACAACGAATTAAAGCTTGCCAGTTTGTAAAATCGCCACATTGATTTATTTTTAGCCAATCAAATAACGGGTTTTGAGCATAAAGAAATTCAAATATTGTAACGCCAAGACTCCAAACTTCTGAATGTTCTATATCCGGCAAGTCTCCGTTTTGGAAAAAGTTTTCTGGTGCAACATATTGTAAAGTTCCAGCAAAGCCATGCATATCATTTATAAAACATGATTCACCAAAATCTGTAAGTATAGGTTGACCATATTGATCAATTAAAATATTTCCCGGTTTTAAATCGCGATGATTGATGTTATTTTCTTTACATTTTATTAGTGCATCAAGAATGTCGTACAATATACTAAATGCCAATGCTTCTCTTTGCCCAGTTGTATTGTAAATTTCATTACCTATATGATACACATTAGGACGACAACCGAGTTTTTCAATAATAGCACTTAGCAAAATTTTGATTGGTTGCATAAAAATTTGTACACATTGACCATTACAAGTCCATCCATAAAATTTTACAACACTCGAAAATTTTGACACTTGATTCAAAATTCTAATTTCCTTAGCAATTTTTTCTAATCTTTTTCTATCCACTCTATATCGGTTATAATATATGCGTAAATATTTAACAGCTACATATTTTCTTGACGGTTTATGAAAGAATTTAACAACATCCGATTGAGAACTACCCAAGGTCTCTGTGAAATCTAAATCCTTTTCATCAAAAACATATGATTCATTTACATCAAAATCAATTCGATCTCGTTTTGGTAGATCTGCAAAATAACTATTTACAAATTCTAATCGATTAACGATAGGCATTTTCAAAACTGAATAAAAACAAATATGAGAAAATATTAGTTTTTTTTTATCACACGACCTTTTAAGCTAATCGATCTGTTTACAATTTACTCGCGTTGATAAGCAATTTGTTATTAGGTTGTTCAGGAAGTTCCCGGATTTTTTACATGAATTTTGGACCCGAAAATTTTTTCATAAAAATGACTCCTATGTGGGTAATTTTATGCGGGGAATCCGAAAAATGCATTCCCGAGTTTAAAAACGCTTCCCTGAATCAGGGTGATAACCCAATAGTTCGAGAGTTCAATCCCGATAGGGTCGAAAAATTTTTTTATCGATTCAAAACAGTTGTCAAAGTAGACGCCCATATTTTTTGTCGTAAAATTTTTGCATATCATTTTTTCCCTTGAAACACAAACCACTGAGCCATACTGCCATTAATACCGTCAGAAGAAAATGCGACTATATGGCTCAGTGGTTAGTCCGTCCCTTCAACCTAACGCGGAGAGTTAGGTTGAAGGGACCGGCTAAATTCATACCGATACGGGCTAGTAGATCGGGGAATCGAACCCGCGGGCCCAACATTGCTTAACTTGCCAGATCAGATGGTCTGGCAATCAACGACCAACCAAACTAGTTTTTATCTTTATCCATGAAATGAATTATACATATGTTGGAATTTTAGATTTTGGTCACTCTCCTTTAGCCTGCTGAATATTTATGTAAAGTATCGGGGCCAAATGGAAAATGAAATTGTAATTTGTTTATTAAACGATTCATAAAATAAGAAGAAAAAGATAATGCAAAAGCAAAAATAGAATCATGCAAAAACACTTTCCGTACAATTGTGGTTCGTACGAAATTTTCGTACGATACTTTTCGTACGGTACTTTCATACGAACCTTTCGTACAAACTTTTTTTTACCTGATTATCAATAAAATTCGTTTTGGTTTAAATTTTTTGTGTCAATAAACGGATTTTATTGATAATCAGGCAAAGAGAAGTTCGTATGAAAGGTTTGTACGAAAAGTATCGTACGAAAAGTTCATACGAACCACAATTGCACGAAAAGTTATACTGCCATTCGTTTTTTAATAACGTAGACAAGCAATCCTTTGATATTTTTGAATCACCAAAATATCAATTGCATAATCTCAATTGTTGTAACTCGATATTTGTCTATTCACCCAATCACTTTGTTTACAGCAAAAAACGATAAATATAAAATAACAAGTTAAACATAGCAACTGTTCATTAGCTCTGGTTGCTCTTTTTTTAAATATCAAATTGTTGAAAAATGCCACGACGACATGGAACTCATCATTTCGAACAAGAAGCATCTGAAGCTATCAATAAACCAAATGAATCTAATCAGTTTATTCGGTTTAAGACTTATTTTATTCGGAAGGGTAATTTTTATCTTAGTATGGGTAATGGAGAATAATTTTTTAGGTACCTCTTCCCCTTATAGACGTAGCCAGGATTTTGTTAGAGGGACTAATAGCGGTTTTGGGGAGGGGGAGCACAAATCGGTTTTTCAAATCGGCTTTATGTTTTTGCTTAAAAGCAAAAACATAAAGCTGCTTAAAAGCAAAAACATAAGGGGGCCAAGGGAAAGTTTTTCCATCTTTTCAACAACGAGGGACTATAGCCCCTATACCTCTGGCTATATCTATGGTATCATATATTTTTGTTCGCAATCAGCATGAAAAATTGTCTTGATTCTGTCAAACAATTTTGTCGACCATCAGAGTGTTAATAAAATTTTTGTTTTTTAGAAGTCAACCCATTACGCGTTTTAATAGCTGGTATTTTATTAGGCATCATCATAACTTTGTGTTTATCTGGCATTGTTGCATTCTTTCATTATGTAAGCTTTAGTTGGATGAAATCATTTTTATCTTAACCTTTAGACTCCGACAGAAAAAACAATTGAAAGCTTAACTAAAGAAAAAGATTATGCGATCAATGTAACCGATTTAATGGATGGTCGTGTTGAAACACTGAGCAATAATCTCTACAATGCTAGTCAAGAGCTTCAATCTCTATATGATGCGCTTAAAAATCACACTTTTCCTAATAGTGATGTAGATTCGTTTGATGAATATCTATCACATATAAGACATGTAGGTGAGGTACTCAAAAGCTGTCAATCTACTGATGATGAACTTGTTGAACGCAAAAGTAATTTTTGTCCATATTTTTGCGATTTTTTCAGGCTTTTGAGCATATTCGGGAGAAGGAAAGCGATTATTCAATGCGTATAATTGATTTCTCACATAGAAAACCCCTTAAAAGACCAGTCCAGTAGTTTACAATCATATGAAAAAATGATATATTCGGAAAGATCATGAAAAATGGAGCATTTTTTGTTTTTATGGCATGTTCTGAATCGTTGTAGTTTTCGAGATAATTGCGTTTGAAATTTTGAATTTGTTACAAGCTCTTCGTTGTAATACACAATTCAAAAAAGTTTGTATATTACAACGAAGAACTTGTAGCAAATTCAAAATTTCAAACGCAATTATCTCGAAAACTACAACGATTCAGAACATGCCGTAAAATAAAAAATGCTCCATTTTTCATGATCTTTCCGAATATATCATTTTTTCATATGATTGTATCTTACAGGACTGGTCCTTTAAAGCGCTTCGAAAGCAAACCTCCTCGAAAGCTTAAAAGATCTACCCCAAACGAAATAGTTTTAATTATTCTTTACTCCCTTCCTTTGGATAGAGGGGGAGGGATGGTGTGGGATAAAAATCCCAAAAACGACTCATTTTTCGCAAATTTTTCTTACTCAGGTCTTTTGGAATATGTAGAACAAGAATCCGATGGACTTTTTGAGTTTCGATAAGGAGTAGCCCTAACCGAGTGGGGGGGGGGGGGTTGAAAATAAAAAAAAGTAATTTTCATTATTTTGGGCTAAAAAATCCTAAGCTTTTAGACACTTCATGTGGAGCTGGAGGAAAGTATTTCTCGTTAACGAAGTCATGCTATTATGTAAGATATAGGCTATATATATCATATAGTATAAATTTCATAAGGGCACTTTATACTCCGTTTCTCGAGCGATACAGGCACCCTCATAGCTTAGTGGATAAAGAAGCAGCCCGTCTGATTTGGCAAATTAAGCAACGTTGGGCCCGCAGGTTCGGTTCCGCTAGGGTAAAACTTTCGTTTTTCAAAAACAGAATACTAAAATAAGGTAAGCAATTTGTATTCATTATTGTTTGAAAGTACAAGTTTGATCCTAGCGGGATCGAACCTGCTGAACTAACGTTGCTTAACTTACCAGGTCAGATGGGCCGCTTCTTTATCCACTAGGCTATGAAGTGCATACGCGCGAGAAACGGAGTATAAGGTACAAAAGATAAATTAAAATTGACATTTAGATGGTTCACAGAGCTACCAGTTGGCATGAAGCATCAAATGATTGTATAAATAGAGACGCTCATTTAGTATCAATTCACAGTTCGGAGGAAAACCAATTTTTAATCGGTATTTACTCTTAATCAAAAACGCTTTATTTCATTCCTTTAGAATTATCCCAACTAGGCCGCCCAGTTTCTTCATGGTCTGATTTTGTGTGGATAGGACTCGCCCGACGGACTGTTGTATATCAATGGAGTGATGGCACACCAGTCGATTACGATAACTGGGATCCAACGGCATTAAAATTTTTAGATTGTGTCTACCTGATGGCCGATCAACTTAACCTTGCATATACAACAGTAAAGAAACCACATTGGTGTGATGCGCGGTGTGATGGAACTCAACGAGGCTATATTTGCAAAAAACAATTAATTTAATCTTTTATGTTTCTTATTGCTAACTAGGGTTGATGAGAAAAATTTTCCCGTTTCCCGAATCGGGAAGTCCTTAAATGAGTCTGAGTATCAAAACGAAAATCTGAATTTGAAATTCTTACGGAATTTATGAAAACTTCCACCGCCGATCGATAGAGCGTGTCAAAAAACAGTAGTACCCCAAATTTTATTTTTTCTAAACATCTTAGTTTTTGAGGAAACTTACTTTTTTTATGAACCGAGATGGGGATCGAACCAGACACGTATATATATAAACTGGTGCTTCTTGGTCTAGTGGGTAAAGTGCTAGAGTGAAATTTTAAATTTTGATTTTTTGTAACAATATGGGTGTCGTTTAGAGCTTTTCACGGGCGCTGAATATGATGGTGTTATTATTTTTGCTGAAAAAAATTTTTGAGCTATTTTTACTGTTGAGGATATATATTGTTCATTTATCCATTTTTGTTGTTATTTTTTATGAGCTTATGCAAAATTTATTTTTACAGAATAAATATACAAATACGAAAGTTTATTCAAAAAATGAAACAAAAAAGTTCACTCTGAGCCATGATAATCTACATGACTTGGTCATCATTATCAGGAAAAGGCATGGCATGCTTGGTGCGATGCATTATTGCTGCTCTTGGGACCCTCGGCGCTAGTGTCCTTCCGACAGGCGGTCGTCTTCCGATTAGATGGTGTCTCGGACGTCCGGCCTCGCCTTCTTCAGGTTGTCCATTTTGTCGAAATCCTCTGAGGTATTGTTGGATTGGTCCCCCTTATGTTTTTGCCAAAAATTTTGGAAAATTTTTGAAAAAAAACATAAGGAGAACCAAGATGATTTTTAAAAAAATCTAAAAAATCACCATGGTCCCCCCCCCTTATGTTTTTTCGACCGCAGGAAGTCAAAAATTTTGGGGGCGTTTGTACACGTGTGCTCCCCTGATAGCACAGGCCATCACCAAAAAACGGATGTTTGACATATGACACCATAAACAGTCTCCAGTTCCAGTCCGATGCTAATTAGTGTTATGGGCATATGGCTTCTTCGAAGATGGGCAAAATATTTGGTGGTTGGAGCATAAATTCATAGGCCAATATGGCAGTCAATTTTATGTGCGGGTGGAAATTCAATAAATGCTTCTTTCTCTAATTGGTCCTTGTTTCTTTCAACATCATGTGATTTCGAAATCACGACATTTTTTGTGAACAAGTTCATTCTTTTTAATGAATCTTTTAAAAGATTTCGTGTCAGCTTTAACGGGGAGGGTTCGACCCCTGTAGTAAACATGCTAAAAAGATGCTCCATGTTTAAAAAAACATGTAGCATCTTTTTGAAAACATGTAGCATTTTACCACTGGGATCGAAGCCTCCCGTTAAAGATGACCTTTGAGCATCCCTACCGATTGCGCTATGATGACTCTCGTTGCCATCGTTTTTTAGGCATTTTCGACAGCCGTGGCTTTTTTTAAATCACCCTGTACAGGGTAAGCCAGAAAAAGAGCAATTTTTATGATTTTTGTGGCGCGAAAATTTTTTCTAAAAATGACCTTCTGGGATTTTCTATGGGAGGAATCGATTGCATGCATTCCCAGAGCATGAAAACGTTTTCTTGGCCGTGATTCAGGGAATGGGGTTGGTGAATTGGCGCAAAAATCGAAAAATTATCTATTTTCGCCCGAAAATATCCAAAAAATTTTTTTGCACCAATATTCTGAATTCGGATTCTAAATTATTTTTGATTCAGAATCCGGATATTGAATACGATTTCTGAATCTGGATTCGGTCCCAAAAAATTTTTTCGGACCCCAAAATTCATTAAAATTGCCGATTTTTTCTGGCTCTGGCTCACCCTGTAACTTTTTTAAATTTCTTATTTCAGTTATGAGCGATCCACCTCCTAAATCATCCCACAAAACAACTCCCTTGGCACAAGACCATGAGAACCAAGAAAATACTGATGCTCTAGAGTCACCACCGGCTTATACACCTCCTCCGCCACCGGAGTACAAAAAGACTCCGAGCTCACGTACAGGGTGTTTAAAAAAAAGTGGGATTTTGTTTTTCAAAAATGACCCCTATAGGTGTATTTTTATTGCGCGCATTCCCGAACTCTGAAAATGGCTCCCTGATTCAGGAAAATCGTTTTGTATATTGAAGTGAAAATGAAAATTTTTGCTTCAATACACATCGATATCCCCGAATCAGATCAAGGAAACATTTTCAGGGGTCGGGAATGCGCGCAATCGATTCCCCGCATAAAATTATTCCTAAGAGGTCATTTTTGGAAAAAAATTTCGAGCCCAAAATCATGTAAAAAATCACAAAAATCCATCTTTTTTGAAACACCCTGTATAAATTTATATAAATTTTTAGTTCCCTATGCCCCGACCACGACAACCGTTGTTATTGTGCCAATGGACTTCCATTCAAAGCCAACGGAAGTCATGTGTCCAAATTGTAATGTGCCGATCACGACTCGTGTTGAGCATGAAGCGGGCACTTTGACTTGGTGGCTTTGTTGTTTTGTCAACATTTTCGTTATGTGTTGTAATTTTACCAAGGTATTTATATTTTTAAATTAAAAACAAGAAGAGGGTTGCCTCCCCCCCCCAAAATGGCAAATTTGGTAATTTTTACACCCGGAAAATTTCCCCCTAAAATTACTCTTATAGGGGTAATTTTTGTGGGGAATCGATCCCCGAAGCGTGAAAACGATTCCTTGACCCTGATTCAGGGGATTTTTGTGGAGCATCGAAGATTTGACCCAAAAGCCAGACGCAAATGACCTTGTTCGAATTCCTCACATAAAATTACCCAGTGATGGCCCGAACCGAAAAATCTTTCGGTTTCGGTTCCACCCAAAAAATTTCTTTCGATTCCGGCTCCGGTCCCACCCAAATTTTTTGCGGTTCAGGTTCCACATCAGGAACCGCAAACGGGCCATCACTGAAATTACTCCTAGAGGGGTCAATTTCAAATGATGAAATAAAATTTTTCTCGACAAATTTCACGTTCAGTGGAATATCGAAATTTTACACGTACGTGTAGTACACGACGTAGCCAGGATTTTGCGACAAAGGGGGCTAATCTGCGACAGGGCTGAACGTGTAAATTTTGTTAAAAAATGCGTTTTTTCCTTAAAAAATCGCGCTTTTCTATTAAATTTTTGGACGACAGGGGGGNGACGACAGGGGGGGGGGGGCTAAAGCCCCCCTAGCCCCCCCTTGGCTACGCCTATGCACGTACACATTGAAATCGAAAATCCCGGTTTTTTGGTTCACCTTATTATATGTTTTAGGACGTCATTCACTTCTGTCCAATTTGTCAACTCCGATTGGGACGTTATCGTCGTCCATGCTCTTCAAGGATCGTGATGTTCGTTGTTCTCTTCGTTGGTATTCCCATCATTTTGAAAATCATGCTTCCTATGGCTAATTCTCATCGCTATTATGGATGATCCTGTTAAACTGCATTTTATTAAATCTTTTTAAAGTGCACACTCTTATTCTAGATACGAGTTTCTATTTCTTGTTTATATACAGGATGTTAATAAATAAACCGACTCCCTTAAACCGAACCTTTTTTTAACATTTGTTTATAAATTTTATTTTAAAACAACAAGAACAACAATAAATAGATTTATTCAAAATGGCCACCGTCTGCATCGACGCATGCCTTTAATCCTGGGAAAGTTATCCACGATCTTTCTCAGAGTTTCAATGCTGATTTCACACTGTGAACAAAGTTTTTCGATGTTAACCCCTGGAAAGACGTTTCAGAAGTTCTCCAGCTCGTTCCTTTCTCTTCATTTTAACGTTGGCTGTCAGCTTTTGTCGCTTTTGGAATTTGTACGGCTTCAATCCAAGGTCTTCGCGAAGAATCTGCCATGCCGACACATGGTTGATTCCAAACTTCTTGGATAACCTTCTGGACGAGTTCGCTTTGGTAGTGTGTTTCGATGAATCATTCTTTTGACGCGCCAAGTATTCATCTTGTTGTCTTCTTTTGGCCTCTTCCGTGTCGGTCTTCGTACCTTCCTGTTTCTTCATATCGGCGGATATCATCTATGACTGTTGTGCGAGGTATACCAAGAAGTTCGGCGATCTCATGCTTGCTCACACCTCTTTCATGCATTCGAATTACAGCAGGGCGGAATATTTTTTGAGCTAAGACAGAAATCCTAAAATGTCTCATCCCCATCCTCAAATGTCTCATCATCAAGTGCTCGTCCTCCATTGTCGCTACGCCAGCATTAGATGTAATTTTGTGAGGCAGTTTAGTATAAATTCTAGGCATTCGTACAAAAAAGGAGTTAAATCTAATATTGTTTTTGCAAGCTTCTGAACTTATAGATAAACGTGACCTTAAACGCCTAATAATTGGCTAGTTCTTGAGTTTATATGAATTTGATGTATCTTACTTAACTATCATATTAACTAAGCTAAACATCTGATTCCGACGAATCAACCTTTTATAGTTGTCCGAAAGTTTGACGCGAATTTGATCAACCGATGCAGCATCATATCGATTTGCTACAAGTTCGGAGACATTAATTTGTGCACGAGTTTTATCGAAAAAAGAATTCAAAAGAAGGAAAAGAATTCATTAGAAAAGTGCAATCTTTGTTATTTCATAGTACGAGTAAAAAACGAGAGCTGACAAATTTTATCTATTAAATTATCTATTCCATTATACTGATTTATGCATGGAATTTTTATTATCCCTGCTAACACGTGAAATAAGCATATATTCTATCAAAAAAAAATTTTTCGAAAAAAGTTCAGGTTCAGCTAATCTATACTAGCTCCTGAAGTTTGGTAGTCTTATCTATGTTTGTGTAATAAAGTGTTGTTATCTATAAACCAAAGCACCAAACTTCCGAACTGAGTTCCGATGTTTGGTGCTTTGGTTTATATTTAACAGTGCTTTGGTTTAAATTTTATTCTTATACTAACACACTGCTTGCTAGTCGTTTAGTACGCGAATCGATAAGATAAATGAATGTGATTGTCTTGAATGTGAATAAGTTTTTATTGTACAATTTTTCAAAGGTTTATGTTAACATTTTATTATTTCTTTAGCTTAAACAAATTTAAACATTTATAAAATTTTTGAAAGCATTGTTTAGTTTGAAGCATAGATGTTTCAATTCTTGGTCATACTATTCCTTTATATTCATACTGCAGATACAAGGACATTTAGCGTAGATTACAATAATCACATTTTCTTAAAAGATGGGAAACCTTTTCGTTATATTTCTGGCTCCATGCACTATTTCCGAGTGCACCCAGATTATTGGGAAGATCGGATGCAAAAAATTAGAGCTCTGGGGTTAAATGTGCTACAAACTTATGTCCCATGGAACTGGCATGAAACTACTGAAGGAAAGTACGTTCTTATGCTAAAGAAGCCTGTAGCTGTTGTACAGACATATGAGACAGTAGCGTAGACTAAGGGCACCTGGGATACCTCTGCCTCCCCCGAACCTACTTGTGGATCCACAAAGTACATATCTTTGGAATTTTTTCCATTTTTCGACGGACTTTTTCACTAAGGCTTCGGTTCAGGCTTAATCTTAAGCTTAGACTTCCTGATTTTCTCAGACTTAGGCTTAGGATACGAGAAGGTCCGTCAATAAAAAATGCCAAAAGTATGTATTGTGCTGGTGCGCAGATCCGACAGGAATTAATCCCAAATTACTTATCCTTAAGCGCTATCCTCTCACCCTGGATCAGGAATCTCCACACTAGTCTTAGCTTCGAGAACCGAACTTAACTCTCGCCCGGCCCAACGTTGCTTAACTTACAAGATCGGACAATCGAACGAGGAACCAAGCACACTAGTGCTTCGGCTGATTATATGTACAACCTTAACATTTGCTGATTTTAGCTTCGATTTCTCCGGATGGAGAAATTTAACACAATATATCACGCTAGCGC
>OZJO01005605.1:0-13831 GCA_900406225.1 Acrobeloides nanus | reverse complement strand
AAACGGGTCCGAATGCCTAGTTCGATTCTCAGCGAGCTTTATCCTACATTGCCTAGTCCTTATTATAAGTAAGGCTTAGATAATTATACAAAATTTAAAGTAAAATGTATTGGGTTGTACCATAAGTATCGGCCGCTCAAAAAATACATGTGGTACCACCCAATGCATTTTCAAAAAATACATCGAATTTCAGTATTTTTTGCTCGTTTTCGATGAATTTTTTTCCATTAGTACGCAAGAGTGTATGACAAATACAATCCAATCAGTCTTTTTGAGAGCAACTCATGTTTTCGTGTCAATACTTAGACTTTTTCAAAAATCGGGCTCTCAAAGATGCATCCTTATTTTAAACATTTGGCTATATAAGTCGATTTTTGTTGAAATTTTCGACCTTGTTAGGGTTTTTCTATGCGCTGAACACGAATCTGCCATTATTTTTTGTCCTAGATCTTGGGAATATAGTCAAAAATGTCTTATAAAGAAAAGATTTTTTTGGGATATTCCACTCGTTACCCTCCTGTGGTCAAAATCAAAAAAGTCCTTCGGATTCGTGTTCCTCATATAGAAAACCCTTGAGTACAAAAAATCAATCGATTTAGTGAACTTTTTGAAAATTTTTAAAAAAGAAAAAGACTTTTTGAAAAATCTTTTTTTTTAATTCGAATTTTTACCCCTTAGTCTCCCAAGTCTGAGTATCGACGCGAAAACATGAGTACTCTGAGTATTGACGTAAAAACATGAGTTACTCTCAAAAAGACTGATTGGATCGTATCCGCCATACACTCATTCGTACTACTGAAAAAATTCATCGAAAACGAGCGAAAAATGCCGAAATTCGATGTATTCTTTGAGTGACCGATAATACAACCCAATATTCTAGGGAATCTCATTTTGGTCGATTGGATATTTCCGAAGATAAAGAAAGTATACAGTATGGTGAAAATAAATTTGCGCCAAAATACCCTTTTTATACAGAGTGATTATTATTGTTGTTATTAAAAATAAAAAATTTATTTATCTAAAGTAACAGGATTTTGAGGTTTTTCATTCACAGTCAGTTGGAAAATATCCGGTCTTGCATAATGTCCAACAGTGTCGAGATCAAATTTAGCTGCAATAATCTCACTCAAATCACATTCCACGATAGCGATTTTCTCTTTTGTAAAATCTGGCTCTAGGATGACCTCACCCATGGGATTGACTGCACACGATCCACCACGAATGAGTAATCTAAAATAGAAACTAGGGTACTAGTTTCCAATAGCGACCGCAAATGACAGGGATCTGGATCCGAAAATTTTTTCGGATTTTAACCATCGTTTAGGCTGCGTTCAAGCATGATTCATGTTTTTGCATTGATTTTTTTATTGTTTTCGCTTCAATACGTCAACTTCCCGACCTTAAATCTGGGTAAGGGAAAAGCATTCTCACGCCTCGGGAATGCGCGCAATCGATGCCCTGCATAAAAACGGGGTAAACGACGCTTTTCCGGTTAAAATCCGAAAATTTTCGGATCTAGACCCTTGTCTATTAGAAACTAGTACCGAAACTAGCTATAAATGAATCAAAAATATACTGCAAAAATCGATTTTCCGCAAAAAATTTTAAAAAGTTTGTGTATTACAACGAAAACATGTACATAAATTCAAAATTTCAAACGCACTTGTCGTGTTGTGGGTCTAAATAAGCAGGATGATCAGATGGATAAGATGAAGCATGCATAAACTGGCAAGCAGAAATTACAAAACAACGACCCTCCATAGCTATAGTACGCATTATTGGGAGCCAGGATTCGCGATCATCGACAGTGGGTGCAAGATATAGTTGTATGCCTAGGGGCAAAAAGTTGAATGAACAAAAAAAATCATTAATACCTTTACTATACATGGATGTTCTCAAAAGTGGCATATAATTCTCCCAACAAATCACAGCACCAAATCTGCCAACATTTGTTTCCAAAACTGGCATAGTAGACCCATCACCAAAACCCCAAACAACACGTTCCAACGCAGTTGGCATCAGTTTTCTATGCTTACCAAGTTTGTTTCCATCAGGACCGTAGAAAAATACCTGAGAAATTTTATTTAAAAAACCTCATGTTTAAAGGACTAGTCCAGTGGAAAAAAAGTTGCTATACAAATTGAAAATTTCAAACAAAATTATCTCGAAAACTACAACGATTCAGGACATGTTGTAAGAACAAAAAATGCTCAATTTTTCTTGATCTTTCCGAATATCAAATAAAAAATGGCAACTTTTTTCCCACTGGACTGGTCCTTTAAGACTAACCGAGCAATAAAGCGTGCATCCATCACGTTCAACAACACCAACAACTACATAAACATTATTTTTACGAGCAACTTCACCAATCATATCCGATTCATAACCATTGTAATCGATAGATGCATCAAAATAGCGTTTGAATTCTTCACGGCCCTCATTCGATCGACTACCCAGTTTGACACCAAAATCTAAGCCTTTGGGATAACCGCCAATAAACGCTTCTAAAAATTAAAGAATTATCAAACACAAAATTTGGGAGCTACTACACAAGGGCCACCACCCACGTGAAAAATTTTTTTCTAGAAATGACCCCTCTATGAATAAAAACATGCAGGGAATCCAAATTTGACATTTTCGAAGCGAAAAAACGCTTCCCTGAATCAAGGAAGGCACGTATATTGAAGCGAAAAGTTGCAAAAATCGCATTTTTGCGACTTTTCGCTTCAATATACGTGCCTTCCTTGAATCAGGGAAGCGTTTTTTCGCTTCGAAAATGTCAAATTCGGATTTCCCGTATGTTTTTATTCCTAGAGGGGTCATTTCCAGAAAAATGTTGAAAATTTTTTCACGTGGGTGGCCCCCCTATTGTGTAGTAGCTCCAAAATTTGAATATACCTGGAAACAGAACCAATTGAGCACCCTTTTGTGCTGCTTCAGCAACCAGCTTTTCTAACTTATCTAATGTTTTCTTCGTATCATAGACGAATGAACCAGCTTGTACAACACCAACTCGTACCATTTTATTAACAAAATTCGCTACTAATACGTCTAAAATAGCCAAACAAGAAAGCATTAAATGCGCTTAAAAACAACAACTGATAGATTCTATACCTGGGCACGACTCTGAACACATATAAGAAGCAATTTCGTCCGAACCAATTTCACTCAAATTTTCTGCCATGGCGTGAACACAATAAAAGTCCAAAAGGAAATGAAAAAGTTTTACAACTTTTCAAGATAATTTATGGGACGATTAAAAATGGGTTGGACTTTAAGCAATTTTCTTGAACTTTTAAAGCTGTTAACGCCGTTAAAATTTTTGAAACATAATGCAAACGACTTAGAACTTTTATTATTTGCACGAATTAAACAAAAGAAGGAAATAAAATTTTATTTAGATATTAAAAATTGGTAAAAAAATGACTAAATATACATGCATAACCGTATTTATAGAGCAAAGAACATAAAATGTCATCAAAATGAGAAAGATCAACCGGTCAGCATCAATTATTGTCTCGTTACACATGATATACAGGGTGGGCTTTAAAAAACCGGAATTTTGCCATTTTTTGACGAAAAAATTTTTTAAAGTGATCTATTAGGAATAATTTATGCGAGAAATCGATTGCGCGCATTGAAGAATTCTGAAAATGCTAACTTAACCATGAAATCGTCATTTTTTCGATTTTTTCCTTCAAATTTTTCGCCAAAAAACAGCAAAATTCCAGCTTTTTAAAGCCCACCCTGTAAAGATGATAATTTGAGAACAATATATATACAAAAAACTAGCCGGAGGCAAAAATTTGAAAAGTGATACATACGTATGTCAGATTTGATGCAAAATTTTTATTTGTTGTATATATATAAACATGAATATACAGGGTGATCCAGATGAATATACAATGGAATAAAATTCGATATCTCAAAATAGGAAAAAGAGATTTTCATATGCGGTTTCTTGCAAGTTGCTAATCACATGACCGACTTTATCTTTAAAATATTTTCATGATTTTTGAATAAATCTGTGTAATGAAGCAAAAACCTGAATTTTTCCTCAAGGATTTTTTGAAAAATAATAGCGCCATTTTGTAGAGCACATCAAAAAACGGTGGTAGTCACCCAAAAATCTCGAAAATCTGAGAATATGTTTTAAAGAGAATGAAGTTCAAAGTTCTTAAAAAATGGCTGAAAAATCGAATTTTTCTAGTGATATTCAGCCATTTCTTAAAAACTTTGAAAATCATTTTCATTTTTGGGGGGTCTACCGTTTTTCGATGCGTTCTACAAAGTGGAGTTATTATTTTTTTTTAATTCAGGTTTTCGCTATAATACATAGACTTATTCAAAAAACCATGAAAATATTTTAAAGATAAAGTCGGTCACGTGATTAGCAACGAGCAAAAAACAATCGCATATGAAAATCTTTTCCGTATGCCAAGATATCAAATTCTATTTCATTGTATCTGGATCACCCTGTACAAATTCACAAAAGTAGTAGTCTAACCAATTTTTGAGGATTTTGTCTTGAAAAAATCTGAAATCTTCTTTTCTGGACCAGCAGCGGTATCACTACTTTTTCTTTTGCTCCGCTTTAAAGTTTCGTGTTTCTGAGTTCGCTTGGCTTTCATTTCACGAGCATCTTGGACTGTGCAATAATGCATCACCTCCTAAATGACGAAATAAAAAAGAGAAATGTTTTGACTCGCAATAGCGTCTCTATAACGCTTCACAACGGAATAAAAATCGCAGGTGGACATTTTCCAACTGTCAATTTTCTCTACCTTCCTGTGGTCAAAATCAAAAAATTCCTTCAGATTCGAATTACCCGTATAGAAAGCCCCTGAGTATGAAAATTCAGCCGAATTGGAAAAAATTTTCACTCAAATTTCACTTTAAAAAACTCGAATTTTCAAATTTTTCTCTAATTTGGTTGAATTTTTCCAAGAATTTTTCTATACGAAGAATTCAAATCTGATGGAATTTTTTGATTTTGACCGCAGGAAGGTAGAAAAAGATCGACCGTTGTAAAACACCCTAGAGCCATGGTAGCGACATAACTTAAAGGGGGATCCAGGTAATAGGTCAATCTCCAACAAAAAATTTTTTTCGATATGACCTATATAGGGGTAATTTGATGCAAGGAATCGATTGCGCGCACTCCCGAAGCGTGAAAACGCCTCCTTCACTTTGTTTTCGTGAAAATATCGATTTGGGGGGGGGAGTGGGTTCCAAATTTCTGACAATTTGGCGAACAAAAATTGTTGAAAAATCGTTATTTTCACGAAAACAAGATGAAGAAGGCGTTTTCGCGCTTCGGAAGTGCGCGTAATCGATTCCTCGCATCAAATTACCCCTTAATAGGTCATATCAAGAAAAAATTTTTGCCGGAGATTGACCTGGACCCCCTTTAACAATAGATAAAACGACCAAACCAGTCAGTTAAAAATTTAACTTTATATTATCCACATTTACATTTGTGCACTAACCTGTTTTATATCTTCTGGTAATTGCTCTATCATGTCCTTAATTTCTCCATTTTTGAGGTCATCTAAATTCTTCGGCATATAACGGGACATAATGGCGGATCTTTCTGTTAACGGGATATCCTTTTCTCGGGGATTTTGTTCACTATGCATAGAAGATTCATTGACACTGGTTTGGATTTCATTATAGTTTTCATTAAACTCATCTAAAATTATACAAAAATTGGGTCCTCAGACTGCGTTCAAGCATGTCATAAAAGTTGTCCAAAAATGTAACTTTGCCTGATTTTCAATAAAATCGTGTTTATTGAAACGATTGGTCATGACAAATTTTATTGGTTGCTTCTCGACCACTAAAATTTAAGGGGGCCACTAAAATTTTTAAGGCCTTCCACAAAAAATTTCTGGCTACGTTACTGGTTGTATAGTCTGTTTCAGCGAGAGAGAAAATAAAAGCGCTGCTCATATAGCTCAGTGGATGAGTAAGGCGACAGTCCGATCTGGCAAGTTAAGCAAGGTTGGGCCCTCAGGGTCAAAACTTTAGATTTTCAAAGCAAAAAATTTTTGCCTCTGAAAGTCAAAAATTTTTTTTTGAAAATCAACAGTTTTGGCCCTGCTGGGAAGTATAGGAATTTTTCCACGACGAATTAGGTTATATGGAAAAATAGAAGTTGTATCTCGTGTTCTCGACGTTATCGTGTCAACTTTATCGTGCCAACTTTATGAATTCAAATAATCATAGAGAAACCCACCATTCACCACATCACGATAATAAAAAGGTCGGCGTTCCATTTTTAAATCATTCTCATTTTTAGAAGAAACAATTTCATAGCCAATCTCATCATCAGAATCCAGTTGAATCAACTCTGGCTGTTCAGATTGCTTCGATGTTGAAGGCTGCGGTATATGGTCAACCGTTTTGAAGGAATCAGATCGCTTCTTTTTAGTCTCTGTAGATGTGACACACTTGCTAGTAACGGGCTCATTAAGTTCACGTGGTTTCGTTTCATTTTCATTTGGTGTCAAGCTGCGTTGAATTGCTTTTTCTGCCCATAAGGTTATTTGTTTAGTTTGGGAATCTACGCCTTCTCGAAATCTTGAAGCTGACATGGAAATGTTTTTGATTGGTGGATGCCTAAACAATGAAATATAGTCCGTTTCATCCCAAAAAAGTTTTGTCAAACAGTTCGTGTGTTGCAGTGTGCTAACCGCCCGATTTGGCAAGTTAAGCAACGTTAGACGCGCGGGTTCGATCCCGCTTAGAATCAAAATTCGAAAAAACGATAATTTAAATTTTTTGACACTACACCCTAAAATAAACCATAAAAAATTTTTTCCTATCATTATTTTCCTTGAAATTTATGTTTAAGTGAAAAAATTTTGTGATTTTATTTTATGACGAATTTCAAAAAATTGTCCTAAACAATGAAATAACATGGTATTTTCTAAAAGATGAATGAAAAAATTAAAAACATACCATGCCTCCTTATCTCCGGCTTTGTTATAAGAGCGCATAAAACTCAACAAGTTATTAATGATTCCAATATTGACATATGAATTCAATGGGACCGTTTTATTATAGAATCCTTCATCATTTCGAAAGCTAATCGTAAGGTTCAGTGCGGTGCGTTGATTCTAAATTTATTTCCTATTAATAATGAATCCATAATGGTCGTGAGTTCCTATTCTAAACCTTGCGGTTGGATTTTAGCTGCCCGGTTAAAATCAGCTGTCCTTTTCTTCGAGCGTCGGTGCTACAATGGAAATAAACCCTGGGCAATTCAACTTCCATAACTCTGCTAGAGCATGTGACTTGGCATTTTCCATCGATTTCAGCTGTTGAAAAATAAGCTCTGATTCTTCGACTTGGTCCATTTGTTTCACAGTTTGTCGAGAATTTAAGTTCTCTGCAATCCACATGAGCTATTGTGCTACCGAAGTCTGTTTTGCATGAATAGCAAAATCAGTGTACCTGTGTCACAGCTATAACAACCATCGACATTTTCGATTTTGAGTTCACAGGAGTTCATTTCTATCTTATTTACTGCAATTAAGTCCTTTATCGTTACTTGGAGTTGTAATGTGACTAATCTTGGGATAACATACAAATTCTTTGAAATTAAAAAAATCCTAATGGTCCCCATTATGATTTTTTACCAAAAATTTTCAATTTTTCACTAAAATAGGCCATTTTTTCGCCAAAACAGTCCAAATTTTGGGAAATTTTCACCAAAAATTGTAAATTTCTGAGCATTTTCAGCTTAAAAACAAGCACTTTCATAAAAATTTTCGCTGGTTTTTTGCTTTTGAGTAAGAATAAAACAAATTTCAACCGGGTGATTGAAATCCAACAGCTTGGTTTATGTTAGGAACTCGCCAAATGGCAGTGGATGAAGTATATCACCTACATACCACAACTTGGTCTTCATATAAACGTTTCGAAAACTCGGCAGACAAATTCGTCACCCATTTTTCCACGCCAGCCACACTTCTCAATTTATACACTCCGGGAAAATTTTTCGAAATAGCCAAGGATTTTTGTTGGAGTCTAGGACGAATCGGCTCATCGTCATTTCCTAACATAGATGTTTATAAATACACTACTGATCGCTAAAAGTTAACCTTGCATAATTTTAAACAGCCATATAGATTGCTCAGGAAATTCATGTAGGATTTGCTCCTTAGGAACCATTTGTAAATCGGCCATAGTCTAAAAATGTTTCAAAATAACAAATGTATACATGACTGTACAAGTATTATGTAGTTCCCGGATTTTTTACATGAATTTTGGATCGGAAAATTTTTTTCTAAAAACAACTTCTATAGTGGTAATTTTATGCGAGGAATCGATTGCGCGCATTCCATAAGCGTGAAAATGCTTCTCTGGCCCTGATTCAGGGTAGGAGTGATTGTTTTGGAGCAAAAATGAACTAAAATTCGTCGGGAAATCGGCTTTCTAGGGGTTTTTCCATGCGAGGAGTCGTTTCGCGCATTGCCGAGACATGAAAATGCTATCATGATCCTGATTCAGGCAAGAATGGGTGTTTTGAAGAGAAAATTAGTGTCCAAATGATTGCAAATTTCTTTTTGTCGAGAAGACGGTCAAATTAATATGCGAATTTTAGTCGGTTCGTCGAAAACGAATTTTCCTGGCGACCTTTTTTTATATTGTTTTCAAAAAAAATCGAAAAATTAATCAAAAATAGAAAATTTGTCAAAAATTGAAAAGCTCTTCTAAATTTTCTATCGCATTACCTTAATTCCAAAAGTATCGGTTAAAGCTTTGCCCAATTTTCCGCCCAAATTTCTCACACTATTAATCGGAGTCGTTTCATAGACTTTTGCTACAAACTGCGGTGGGATGATAGTCTGTTGATTTGGTTTGTGCCGAGCGCACACTAACTTAGCGATTATCTAAAACACAGAAATGTCAACTGGGAATACTAACAGCATAAAATTACTTTGTTGATACCAATACCGGCTGAACACCGAAACTGAGTTTTCGTGAAGATCTCTTTTCGGATTTTCTCGATTAAATAAGCTCCAATAGCCAGATTTAGCTATATAAAACAAATAAGGAAAAAATTTTTAACGCACTTGCAGTGAATCCATTCTACAATCTTCATCCAGCCATTTAATAATCCGGGCAAGTCTTTGGTCCGATTCAAGTTTTTCGTCTTCTCCATCAGCAATAAATGTACTAGGAAAGAATTCAGCAGCATGAGTCATGAACTAAAAAATAAAATAAAGTTTAAAGGAACAAATATAACTCGTTCAATAATTTGCTCTGACGATTCAGCATTACATGCAATTTCAACCGCTTCAGTAATATCAAGATATGCCTCATCAACTGAGGCTTTTTCCAGGATAATAGACTCTTGTTTAGTTAGTATATCAAATACTTCGTCACTTGCTGATCTAAAAATGTTGGAGCTACTGTATTTTAAGGTAGTCACTTACAGAATCGTAAGTCGAATTTAGAAAAATGCCATAATTTTAAATTTTTTCGTAAAAAGTAATGTTCTACAAAGTTGTTTGCCGTGATCGCAGTAATTCAACGAGCTATATCTCAGCCCAACCGGATTTAAATTGACCGAGATATGGCCTTAAATGAGTTAAAAAATGTTTTTTTCGTTTTAAGGCCATATTTCGGTCAATTTAAATCTGGTTGGACTGAGAGATAGCTCGTTGAATTCCTGAGATCCCGGCGAACACTTTCTAGAACATCATTTTTTATGAAAAAATTTAAAATTCTGGCATTTTTCTAACTTCGACTTACGATCCTGTAAGTGACTACCTTAAAGTGCAGTAGCTTAAAATTTTTAAGTAGATAATCAGGAACCTATTTCATCCCTTAGAAAGTTTAAAAAAGTCACGTCGACCAGGTAGCAGTTAAAAAGAGTACCCTGAAATTTTGTGATTGTTCTGTATAAACAATGTGAAAAGATTGTGCCTAGATTTCTAACAAACATACTTGTAACGACTTAAATCCGCTTTATTCATGGTGGGCAAATTAGGAACCATACAAATCTCTAAACTTGGACACACTTTTTTAGCTTCTTTAACAGACATGCCACGTTTGACACCAAAAGCTCGCGCTTCATAAGTTATAGCAAGCATACTAAAAACTTTATTAAATGAACGTTTTTCCATTCATAAACATACATGGAAGCACTGCCTCCGGCGCTAATCTGACTGACGGCCATAGGTTTACCCCAAAGTTCCGGACGAATACGCTGCTCAACTTGAGCGTAAAAACAATCCATATCAATCAAGGCAATAATACGAGACATTGTCACGAGCTTAAAATGTATTAAAACCACTGGTACTACTTCGGATTAACGACCGCAAATGGAATTTTTATAAAATTAAGCATTTTAGGGGTAATTTTATGCGAGAAATCGATTGCGCGCATTCCCGAAAGCGTGAAAATGAGCCTTTTATACTGCAATCAGGCAAAAACAGCTTCCACGCTTTGTCGATGCGCGCCATAAAAATCACATGCTTATGAAATATAAAAGGCTCATTTGCACGAAAAGTATTCGTTTTCATGCTTCGAGAATGCGCGCAATCGATTTCTCGCATAAAAATACCCCTAAAATGCTTAATGTTGAAAAAAATCCGAATTCAGAACCCTGACATTTGTGGTCGTTAATCCGAAGTAGTACAAACCACGAAAACCAAAATGAAGCTTTACGAAACATATGGCAAAAAGTGTTTTGTTTTAACACCCTTATATCAACAACTTTCAAAATATCGGAATAGTGGTTGATCAAATGTTAAACATTAGCGTAGTTAATAAAATCTTTATTGAGTCGACGTTCTTATCAAAACCACCCTCTCCCGCCATACTATGTACACCGAAGCTGGCTGCCCTAGCGTGCGCAGTGAAACAATTTATGTTGTTTAAAATTTCAAACCTTTCCTTCAAAAATTACTTTTAACTTTCTTCAAAAAAAAGTATCAATTTGTTTCTTTTCTTGTCAATTTTTGATTTAATTACCATTTTAACCATTTACCTAACCTGTATTTTTTAGTCTTGAAAAATATGTAAATCACCGAAAGGTCGACTCAATAAAGATTTTATTAACTACGCTAATGTTTAACATTTGGTCAACCACTACTCCGATACTTTGAAACAGAATTTCCTCGTTATGCGAGGAAAATCTCCATCATCCGAACTATTTCAAAAAACTACAATCAACAACTTTATACAGCAGTTGGCCATACGGAAATCAAAATATTCCTCAATTGTAATAAACTTGAATTTGAACACCGATGTAATAACAAACTTTATTGATTAAAAACGATATAACAACACAACAATCGTTGATAATAATTCAAAAGAAAAATCCGAGGATTTTGCCACCCAAATGTTTTCTACGTGCCTCCTCATGATCCATAATTCCGCCGGATGTTGTCAAGACAATGTAACCGAACTGACGCGATGGTAAAAGATTGCTAGTCCACTTTTCTAGATCCTTCAACGCGATGTCAAAACGAGGACTGATAACGGCACACTTGTTAATTCGGCCAGTCAAGTTAACAACAATTTTGCCTGCACGGTGGTCATCAACAATTTCGAATTCGCCAATATAACCTATAAATAAAATGTATTATACAGGGTGAGCTAAAAACCGTAATTTTGCGTTTTTTGTGACAAATTTTCAAAAAAAGTTTCAAAAATCACCTATAAGGGGTATTTTCATGCGATTTTTGAAAAATTTTTGCCAAAAAACTTTTTTTGGCTCACCCTGTATAGAAAACATAAATTGAGGTTAAATATGGAAGTTTTTGAAATCATAACAGGGGACCATTAGGAAAAATTCTTATTTTTCTACAATGGGATTGAGAAAAATTCTCCGGATTGTTCTAATGGTATTTTTGAGAACAAGATTATACAGTCGCCACTCCATATAGTGACACCCACCATTCAGGAAAGACCACGCAGGGATGCCTCTTGGCGGGAAAATTTGTAAACGTCACCAAAAATCAGGATTAAAAGATTTTGAAATAATTCTTTTTTTAAAAGTTTTGTGGATATATTGGGCAACTTTAAAAAAAATATTATTTCAAAATCTTTTAATCCTGATTTTTGGTGACGTTTACAAATTTCCCCGCCAAGAGGCATCCCTGAGTGGTGGGTGTCACTATATGAAGCGGCAACTGTAAAACCCATAACTGTTTCAACTTAAAATTTATTCAACAGGTGCTTTATTATTTTCCTCCCTTTTAGTAAATTTTGAAAAACGTTACTACATCTTCATATGAAAATTAAGAGGAATATTAAGCTGTAACAAATTCTAAACTTTTTAATAAAAGGCCCTGTTCTAAAACTTTTGTCACCCCCCCCCCCCCCNCTCAATACAATTTTTTTCAAAGTAAAAATTTAAAACATACCATGCTTCATCATAACAGTCAAGAAGCGGATAATGACTTTGGACGAGGGCCTTATGATAACTTGGCGCTTTCCACGTTTCTCGGCATTATTTATCGACTTCAAAGCATCGGCCAACACATTCATACGAACCATTTTTAAGTTTTTCTGTCAAGCAGAGAGTAAATCCTTAAAATTTATATTACTAAGGGTGCTCGTTAGTCATTGTCGCGCCCAAAAAACACGGTTAAATGAGCTGTGAAACGTTGTCGAGGTCAATAAAAAAACGCTGTTAAACGTTGTCGAACATTGTCGAGCGACAACGATTTTTCGGCAACGTTGTCATCGCTTTTTATGGTTTGCATTGAAAATTGCAAATACTTTACGATTTTTCGACAACGTTTTTTATTGAGCTCGACAACGTTTCACAGCTCATTTAACAGTGTTTTTTGGGTACGACAACGACTAACGAGCACCCTAATGGAGCTAAAGTTTCCAACATATCAAATGTTTCAGAATTTTGGACAAAAGTTGCAGAAATATGATCGAAGTATTTTTCGTCTATTAGTTATTTGCTGATACAAATAATAAAAAATAGCCAATCGTATCAGGGGGCAAAAGTTCGGGAACAACCGACAAAAATTCGAGGAAACTACCCGTCGGATTTTGCATTTTTTGTATTGAAAACACCGAAAAACGCAAAATCCAACAGTGGTAGTGTCCCCGAACTTTTGCCCCCTGATATTTATGAAACTTTTAGCCACCATGTCAGAAACTTTATCCCCTATAGTATTTTTAAAAGCAGATTTGCAATAAAAAATAAAAATAAATTTAGTGTGCGAAATTTTATTTATTTGCAGTGACAAATTGCAATTCGAAAAAGCGCAACTTTTTGCGCACTGCAAATACGAGATGTTTTCACACTTGAGCCGAAGGGGCCGGGGCTTTGGGGGCCTCGATCCTTTTCGATCTCTGGTCGGAACACGAGTAGAAAGGAAAAAAAGAAGAGGAGGGAGAAGGATACAGGGGATTGAGAAAGGGGAAGGGATAAAAGAGAAATGAGAGAGAACTGCACTCAAATAGCGCCTCCGGGCTATTTGAGCGCCGATTATTTTTATTTCTTCTCCCTCGTCCCCTCCCAGTTCTTCCCTTACATCCCCCTCCTTCCTCTCGTTGTAAATTTGGACAGTTTGAGGGCTGCTCGTCAGCTGATGTAAACAGCGGTTTACGACGTTAAAGGGGGGGGGGGAAGTCATTGCGGGTTATCGACAAAAATTTTTTCGGCGAAAAATGATCGAGGAGCGTAAAATAAGCCTAATATTGGATGAAAACTAGTAATATTAACCCGAAAAAATTTTTTTATCGAGAAAAAAATTTTTTTGACCCCCTATAGGGGGTATCCCATGTTAAAAAATCAATTTTTTCAACTTTTTTATTTTAGCTCCAAATTGGCTGATTTTTGGTACTC
>OZJO01005603.1:0-15399 GCA_900406225.1 Acrobeloides nanus | reverse complement strand
AAAAGAGACAGTTCGAAACACATACATTACAGGATCATTCAGCACAACCTCCTCTCAAAGAAAGTTGAATATTTCTCGTGAATTTGAATTTAAAAGATTTCACATGCGGTCTTTTGCATGTTATTAGTTTAACCAACAGGTCACATTATGCAAATATTTTTAAAACTTTTGAACGAGTCTGAGTAACGAAACGAAAGCCTGAATTTGAATTCCTTAATGAATTTTAGAAAAATTGCGCCGCGAATCGATAGAGCGCTAGCGGTAGTACCCCAAATTCGTAAAAAAAAACATATTCTTCGTTTGCGAGAAAATTTAATTCAAAGTATATGTTTTTTTAAATAAAATTTGGGATACTACCGTTTTTCGATTCACTCTATCGATTGGCTGCGTAATTTTTCAAAAATTCCTAAAGGAATTCAAATTCAGGTTTTCGTTTCGATACTCAGACTCATTCAAAATTTTTGAAAATATTTGCATATTGTGTCCTATTGGTCAACTAATAACATGCAAAAGACCGCATGTGAAAATCTTTTAAATTTGCTGAGTTATTCAACTTTCTTTGAGGGAAGGTTGTGCTGAATGACCCTATACTTTTAGCATATGATAGTGATGTTCGAAGTGATAATGATAAAAGGGTGGGATAAGATAACGCATTTTGCTAACAGTGATAATGTTATCACATTAAACCTATTATCACACTTACCCTCATTTATCACTTTGAACATCACTAACATATGATTCTTTTCGGCTTCGTTTTCCAAAAAATCAAATTTTCAGCGAATTTTGAATTTTTGCCCAAAAAGAACCACAATTTAAACATATAGCAAAAAAGCACTAGACATTAACTTATTTGATAGAACTTGTTCACTGCACAGCAATCTTATATATCGAGAGAAGGATTTAGCATGATAGAGTTAAATCCCCTCTAAGACCATCTTTTTGTGAACTTCGGTGTGCACCACAATCTACAAATTAAGTTAGAAACCTATGTTGAGGCATGTGAGATAAACAGTTATTTTTATACAAGGGTAGTTTTGACTAGTTTGAAGAGGATTTTGAGAAATTCTTGTCATCAAAGAATTCCTACAGTAAATTCAATCCGAGGGGCAAGAGGCGGTCGACATCTCCGGGATCGAAAAAATAAAAATTTTTCCAGTTTTTTCATTTTTTAATTCATCACACTATGCTTAAGCCTAAACCTAAACCTATGCTTTAGCCCAGACGTTAACAAATACCCCCCAAAATTTTGAGTCCTTGATCGGTTGGCTAAGATTTTCAAAAAAATTTGATCGAACAACTTCCAAAATTGGTGATCGGTTTACCCCACCCCCAATTTGGGGGGGTGGGGGTTGGATGGGGTTTATAAACGTCTGCTTAAGCCTATACTTAAGCTTATACTTAAGCCTAAACCTAAACCTATGCTTAAGACTAAACCTATGCTTAAGACTAAGCCTATGCTTAAACATAAAATTAAGCCTATACTTAAGCCTAAACCTATGCTTAAGATTAAACCTAAGTCTATGCTTAATCCTAGGCTTAAGCCTAAGACTATGTTTAAGCCTAAACCTATATTTAAGCCTAGACCTAAGCCTATGCTTAAGCCTAAGACTAAGCCTGAACACAAGTCTATTTATTCCAACAATATTTGCTATGTTCGATTGGCGGTATCTCACTTCACCCACTGGGCAGTTCACCAACCTAGGACAATTCACCTACCATGAACACTTCATCCATTGGACACTTCACCCACCGGGCAGTTCATCCACCATAAATACTTCCCCCACCAGAAACACTTCATCCACTGGACAGTTCATCATGGTCTTGAAAAGGTGAATGAACTGTCCAGTGGGTGAAGTGTCTATGGTGGGTAAGTGTCTATGGTGGATGAACTGTCCAGTAGGTGAAGTGTCCAATGGATGAAGTGTTTATGGTGGGTGAACTGTGCAGTGGATGAAGTGTCTATGGTAGATGAAATGTCCATTAGGTGAAGTATCCTTGGTGGGTGAAGTGAGATACCACCGTTCGATTAACTCTTTATTTTTTGATGAGTTTGAAATCTACAATTATCTCAACAACGATAACATTCAGACTTTACTGTAAAACAAAAAATCCTCCATTTTTAATGAATTTTTTATAATATCAACAAAAATGGGAATTTTTTCCCAGTGGAGTTGTCTTTTAAAACATAAGAATTTCTCAAATCCTTTCTTCTACCACTTTTCATGCCAACATTTTATTTTTCGTTTTCTCTCCATTTTCAAAGCTTACACAACCACAAACACTTAGTGTATGGAATAAACACGAAAAGCAATGTTTAACAATTAGTCAGGCATTTCATTTCCTCCACTATTTATATAGGCAAAAGTGATAGGGTTATATGAAATAATAAAATTTCACTTACATCACAAAATTCTTGGAAAGAAATCTTTCCATCGCCATCTTTGTCATGGAAAAGGATGGTTTTGTCAACGATTTGTTGTAGCTGTGCATCTTTTAAGTTGGCACCAGTCATTTGTTTGAGAACCTGAGCAAAATTTTTAGGGGTTAAATTTTTTAGAAAAAGGGAAAAAAGATCTTACTGTGAAAAGTTCGCCGTTTGAAATGTACCCGTCACGGTCGACGTCGTAAATCCGGAAGGCGACTAAAAATAAAATTTTTTGGTGATTCTTGAAAAAATTAATTACATTTAAGCTTGCCATTTTTCTCTCCTTTGACGCTGAATTGAGAGATTCCTTGTATAAACTCTAAAAATGGTGCAATCAATAGTGGGTATCAATTTGTTGGAATTTGGCAAATTTACATTGTTCTATCTGGATTTGGATTAGGCTAGGCTTAAGCTTAGGCTTGGGCTTAAACTTAGGATTAGGTCTAGGCTTGGCATAAGCTTAATCTTAAATTTTTTACGGGCGAGACTCATTTGGTCTATGGGTGGTGGGTGACCCCTGCCCCCCCCCCCCGAAACAATTGAAGGGAAGTGGAGGGGTTAATATGCGTGGATGTGATTATCTATTTTTTATAGCTTACCCCTAAAATCAACTTCTCCGTTCCCATCTTCATCAAATATATCTATCACTCTCTGCACCAGAGGATTTTGCTGCAGTTCTGGCAATGACATAAATTCATCCACACTCAAACTACCAGAACCATCCAAGTCCAATTTTTTGAACCGCCTTGCTAACCGACGAAGTTCATAAGCATCAAAGTTGGAGCACATTTCCATAGGCAGCGAGTTTTCGTTTCCCTATAATAAAATTTTCTAAAAATNTTTTGAACCGCCTTGCTAACCGACGAAGTTCATAAGCATCAAAGTTGGAGCACATTTCCATAGGCAGCGAGTTTTCGTTTCCCTATAATAAAATTTTCTAAAAATGACTCCATTTAAAATAATTACCATATTTTTCTAGGCGAACATTAGCAAGAAAATTGCCTAAAAATTAAAGCTTAAAATTTTATTGGTGTCACACGCGTATTATAAAGATTATTTTTTGATTGCTCCCATAGGTCGACAAGGTGGGGGGATCCCCGATGAGGTGGTCCCCCTTCAATTTTGGGTCCATGCGGTGGTCCCCCTTCAATTTTGGGTCCACAAGTGCATGGGTCAGGGGGAGACTCCCCCTTGCCGACCTATGATTGCTCCTACATTCAAAATTCGCCAAAATCGAGTTTCAATTCATTTCGGTCGCCCGATAGCTCATTCGAACGCCCTCACGGGGTTTTCTAGAACAAAATATGGAGCAAGTTCTCCTCGTTTCCACTATTTAACGTTGACTAAACTCGGCAAAAAATTTTATATTTTTTCCGAAAATTACCCATTTAGGGGTAATTTTAAGTGAAAAATCGATTTTCTAAAAAATCGCGTGATTAGGAGATTCGATTGAGCCATCGGACGGATTTAAACTCGATTTTTGACGAATTTTTGAAATGTGAGAGCAATAAAAAAACAACCAGTATAAGAATATGTGACTACTTTCAAGCTAGAAAAGAGAAAAGTAATTAATGCTTCGAAGTTTCTCTCTTTCCCTTTCAACATAAGTAAAAATTGATCGTGAGTGGGCATTTTGCCAAGCGAAGAAGAGAACATGAATGTCATAAATTTGGCGCAACAATTGAGCATACATTCCAGTAAACCACTCTATTTTAAGTAAAGAAGAAAAAGTAACGACGGCAGCTTGCTTCAATATAAAATTACTCTAAATAAAAAATCATACCGAAAACAGATTTTCCTACAAAGATTTCGACTAATTTAAAGGATCAGTCCAGTAATTTAAAATCATATGAAAAATGATATAAGATCATGAAAAATGGAGCATTTTTTGTTTTTACGGCATGTTCTGAATCGTTGTAGTTTTCGAAATAATTGAGTTTGAAATTGTTACAAGCTCTTCGTTGTAATACACAATTCAAAAAAGTTTGTGTATTACAACGAAGAGCTTGTAACAATTTCAAACGCAATTATCTCGAAAACTACAACGATTCAGAACATGCCGTAAAAACAAAAAATGCTTCATTTTTCATGATCTTTCCGAATATATCATTTTTATAGCGTTGTAACTGACTGGACTGGTCCTTTGATTTTAAAAATCTTGCTTACCTGAACCCGGAACTTATGTTTAAAAAGATCACTGCTCTAACATCACACCATCAAATCAATAGTCGATGAAGTCAACTTTTGCTATGTAGTAGCTAGTTTGTTAAATTTAAAAAATGAAAATTCAAATTTTTTATTACAAAAATTTTGTCTGTTCTAGATCAAATGAGCGCTGGTCATCGCTCGATCTTCGACATTTAAACACCTTACAAAGTACACATATACAAATGGATATACAACAAAGCATACATAGAAGAATGAATATTGATATAACAATTAATAAAATATAAACGGGCATAAAAATCGAATCCATAATTTCATCAACGTCTTCTTCAATTCCTTTCACAACAAATTCGGGTAAATCTTGTTCTGGTGCATTTTCGATAGCTTGCAACAATTTTTCAAAATTTTCTTTTGCATAAGGATTGAGTTTTTTCATGGATTGTTTAAAATCCTCATCTTCTTCGAAAACTTTATCATTTCCAGTTGTACAGTATTCGATCAATTTCTGAATGATTTTTCGAACGGGTTGTTTAAGATCACCTAAATTTGATTAATTGTTGATTTAAAACAGGGTACTAAGGATTCAGGTTTGGAGTGGAGCACGACCATACTTGCGCAAGGTGGGACTGTCCCCTACTTCTTTTTATTGGGGGAAAAAATAGGATACCACTTCTTATTTGGCCCAAAAATCGAAAAAATACATAAATGTCCTCCCTTGGAAAAATGCCTAAAATACTAGTTTAACTTCAAAAAATTTTAAAATCCTGAAAAACATAGAAAAGTTTCTTTTTTCCAGCATCATGGGAATGTGCCCCCGGTGCCCCCTTGGGTACGGGTCTGGTCTAAAAAATCAATACCGATAACAATTGGAGCCAAATCTGGGTATAGATCAGCCAATTTTTGGAGATCTTCATCTGGGATTTCCAAAAGTGATTTAAGAATTGGTAAAAATGCTGCACGAACTTTTTCTTCATTCCGTTCAATTGAATTATCTTTCAGAATTGTTTCGAGCTAGGTAATTGATGAGAAATAAAATATACAGGGTGTCTCATCAAATGAGATTGTTGCGATTTTTCGGGAATGTGAGCACTCGATTTGTAGCCCCTAGATGCAAGTGATCTTAGGATAAAATTCATGAAAAAATCGACAAAATCTCATTTTTTTGCTACACCCTTAAATTTTTACCTTCTTAATAACTTCTTGAATCGATACAGGCAACTTTTTGAATGTGTCATCGATTTTTGAAACGAAATTTTTAGATTTTTCTTGACATAGATTGTATAATTGTTGAATTTCGGCCGATGAATTTGGGCATGATGACATCGTAAAATGAAGAGCCACCTCTGATGTAATTTTTTCTTCAGTTTTATTTTTTAAAATCGCCCAAAGAGAATTTCTTATACAATTTCGATTGGATTTCGTTAGCTAAAATATTATTATTTTTATCTATTATTTTTCATACATTACCATATTTTCTCTAAAATAACCCCATGGTTTATTTTTTCAACCCCTTGCGACAAATCGGTCTTCGGTCGTTTTGGGGGGGGGGGAGGATCACGAACTACATAAACTCCACTCCCCAATTTGGGGGGAGGGTCGCGCGCAAAAAAATTTTCAAAATTTTTTTCAAAAATCATAAAGGGAGACCTTATGTTTTTTACCAAAAATGTCTAACTTTTCTCATTTTTTTTTACTAAAATCGTCATTTTCTGAGCATTTTCAACAAAAAAATCGACCATTTTCGAGAAAAAAATTTGCCCACAACGCTATTTTTTGCTAAAACATGAAAATTTGAACAAAACTTTTTTGAAGAAATAACATAAAGGGGGACCAAGGGAATTTTTCCGATTTTTGGCAAAAAAAAATCACCTTGGGAGACCAAGGTGATTTTCATACGCGCGCTAAATCTCAAAATTTTGGGGGGAGGTGTTTGTGCACGTATGCTACGGAATCCCCCTTAGCTACGCCATTGATTTTTTCAAATTATCTCAAAGGCTACCAGATGTTAGAAAAATTTTTTGTTGAAAAACACCATTTTCAAGTTGAAAATAACTTGAAAAAATTCTAAACAAACAATATTTGTAACATTTAAAACTGTTTTTCGAGAGATTCAAGTTTTGGCGCTAAATTTGCGGCCGTGCCCTTGGCAACAGGCCTGTTTTATAGAAAATACGATATTCTATTTTTTAGCTTTTTCGAAAAAGGTACTTACATTATACCAAGTTTCCAAAATTTCTCTATCGCCAAACGCTAAAAATTTAATTTTACAACTCGAAATTTTTTTTATAGAAATACCTTTAACACCATGAATCCACCAATCTTTATCAATCGCCTTTAAAAATAATCCATAAAGAAAACTTAGCGTCTCGTCATCTGAACTTTTTTTTAAATTATCTAAGAAATTTGAAGATTGGATATTTTCCTTTTCTTCTGTATCAAAAGGCTTGGCTTCGAATTGTACAATCAAAACAGCCAAAAAGAATATAATAAATATGGTAAGCTTCATATTAATACACTAAATACATATATATCTACAAGCAATGCTTGTCAAGCATATATGGGCAAGCAGGGGGTCCTGGGCTCCAAAATACAAATTGGTCCCAAAGGTTACTATCGACCAAAAAAACGTCAACAGGCGAAAAAGTTGAAATACGAATTCGTTCTCGATTTATGAATTCGTATACGAATTTTCACAACGAATTCAGTCTGGGCGGCTTCCCAAATACGAATTGGTCCATTAATTTTTCCCCCGATACGACGAATTAGAGGGTGTACAGTGCGATGCTTCAACTATACTAGTTCCAAAATTTTTTGTTGCTTTTTCAAAATAAAGGGTGGAGGGGTAATAAGGAAGACAAAAAAGTTTTGAGAAAGAACTATATATAAAAAATTTCTCCATGAAGCGAGAAACAAATAATAAAAATGAATATTTTTTTATGACCTTTCATACATCATTCTTATCAATTCAATTCAACGTCAGTGTTATTTACGAACAAATTTCATAATACATGTTTACTTTGAATATTAACACGTTTTATTATTGAAAATGCTTAGAAAATTTCGAATTTTAGTTGAAAAATTACAAAAAATTGGTTTTTTTGTTGAAAAATTGTGAAATTTGGACCATTTTTGGTAAAAAATCATAATTGTAAGACCTTTGAGATTTTTTGGAAGTTTGGGCAAAAACAAAGGGGAGTCCTTCTGATTTTTTATATATAATTCTGCTATGGTGGGATATGTTCCCCTTGAGAGGCGTAGCCAGGAAATCCGAATGGAGGGGAGGGGGAAGTCTCATAAATATTTTTTTCAATTTTTTAAGAAAAAATTAATAAGACTTTTAAAATACAATTTTGTGCAAAAAATTTTTTTACAAAAAAATTTAAAAAACATATGAGGTACCCTTATGCCTTCGGTCAAAAAATCTAAAATTTGCTAAAAATCAAAACATGAAAAAAGTCTAAAATTGGCTAAAAAATTGAAATTGACAATCAAAAGAAACCTTAAATTGGCAAAAAATAATCAAAAATAGAAAATTGACCCAAAAAATCGAAAAATGGCCATAATCGATTTTTATAGAAAATGGTAAAAATCATTTCTTTTGAGAAAATTGCAAAAAATCGATTTTTCGGAAAATAGCTCTGACTTTTCTTAACATCATTCTTATTTACTTTGCGGCTGCAAAGAAAAATTCGCCGAAGCATTTGGTCCTGGCTCAATTGTTAACTTTGCCACCCAATAGTGCAATAAGTTGTCACTACTATCACAAATATTTGTAGTGGAATGAAAATTTGTGCATTTTATATAACGTATAAAGAGTTCTTTGCAAAGTGGCGTTTACAGGGCTAGCATAGGTGATTAGTAAGGCTCGTAGACAATGAGAGGGGCAAGTGAAGGCAAGTGCCCCCCCCCCCCCTCAATACTGAAAAAATTTCTCCTTGGATCCTCTAATGATTTTCCGATTTTAACATTTTTAAAAAACGATCAAAAATTGATAATTTTTCGTCAAACATGCATATTTCTGGCAAAAAATTTTTTTGAACTTTTTGGGTCATGTCTTCTCCCACATTTTGAGGTGTTCCTCCTCCCTCCATCCCAAACCTGAATCCTAGTGTCCCTTCCCCAAATCTGAATCCTGGTGTCCCTTTCCCAAACATGTATCCCCCTGAACATCTGAGTTGTAGATATCTTTGTTAAGTATTTTGTCAGCAGCTTTATTAAATTTTTATATGATAATTTTTTATACACTCTCAAACAAGTTAAGAGACACTTTCTTGAGTGCTCAAAGGCTGCATTAAACGGTTCGAGTGGACTCCAAGTTGAAATTATTGAGTGAGATTAACGCATGGGAAAGTTTTTAAAAGTCATTTCGAATCAATCCAAGGGCGCCTAAAAATTCAAAACCTTGTCCGAAGATCAAAAACTCGATTTTACGTTGATTTTTTGAATTTTCTAACCTGTTTAAATCATCCTAGATAATTTTTTCGGCCAACATTTAACACTATAACTTTCGCCACGAATCTCGCCACGTTAACTTTTGCCATGTAACTTTCGCCACGATAACTTTATCCACGTAACTTTCGCCACGTAACTTTCGCCATGATAACTTTCGCTACGTGACTTTCGCCACTTTCGTGTCAATAAACATATTTAATTTCAGACTAATTGAGCCTGTTTTGTAATAAATATGTATATTAACACGAACGTTGCGAAAGTTACGTGGAGAAAATTAACGTGGCGAAATTTATGTGGCGAAAGTTGTTGTGACGAACATGAAATGCGGCAAAAATTATAGTGCCCAAAATTTGTATCTAACCTATGTATCTTATTATGGAGAACATTTCTAGTATGGTTTCGAAAAAGTCCGAGAAACTTCGATTTTTTAGCCATTTTTACACGGGCGACAAAAAAATTTTTTCGAAATTTCTCGGATTTTTTCTAAACCACACTAGAAATATTCTCCCTGTTGAAATACATTGGCCAGAAAGAAAATTTTGCCAAAAAAAATTATCTAGGGTGTTTTAAACAGGTTAGAAAATTCAAAAATCAACGTAAAATCGGATTTTTGAGCTTTGAACAAGGTTTTGAATTTTTAGGCGCCCTCGGATTGACTCGAAATGACTTTTCAAAACTTTCTCATGCGTTAATCTCACTAAATAAATTTATCTTGGAGTTCACTCGAACCGTTTAACACTTGCTGAATGAACTAGGACTTTTTAAGAAAGTGTCTCTTAGGTCGTATGCACGACTGAGGATTTTCCTTAGCTGCAGCTTTTATCTTCAGTCGTGCATATAGCTGCAGCAGAGGATAAAATTCTTATCTACAGAAAGAGAAAAGCTGCAGCTAAGGAAAAATCCTCTGTTGTACGACCCTTAATATTTCAAATAGATATAAAAAACTATTGGCAATATAAATACTATAATATCGAATAAAATCATTTTACTGATTGATTTCGATGCCGAATTCCGACTTGTTTCATTACCAGCCTAAAACACTTTTTGTAACAAAAAACTAAGATAAAAAACAAACCAAATATTCGTTGATTGCCAATTGTGCTTGTGCTTGACTCATTCCCAACAATCCGCTCAATTCAGACAGCCCGCTCAATCCGGATAGCCCGCTCAATCCACTCAATTCGGACAGTCCGCTCAATCCAGTTAATCCGGACAGCCCGCCCGACCCAGACGAGCTGATGTTTTGTAAAATAGAGCTATAATTTGGTATCTGCTGTTTCAACGTGTTTGCCTGTGTCTAAAATTGTAAAATTTAACCATATCAAGACAGTTGAGGTTTTCATCATCATGCGGAGTTCGAACTAGGCCAGTAGGCAGGATTCATCGGGGGCATATACCATCTCGAACCTGGAAAATTTTCTCCTTGATTCCCCTAGTATTTACAATTTTAAATTTTTTGGAAAAATGACCATTTTTCATCAAAATTGCTAATTTTTCGTCACAATTGCCTATTTTTGGTAGCAGTTTTAATATTTTTTCCTAAAAATTTGTTGGAAAAAATGTCATTTTTGCCAAAAAATCGTTTTTTGGTCATGCGCCCCAACTAATACTCCGCTTTCGATTTTATTTATTTTTTCATATATTACTTGTAGATTAGCCGGAAGGCTGCTAATAAAAGTATCGATGTTTTGTTGAATTTGTGCACTGGTTAAATTCGTATCATTTCGGAAGGATTCGAGTTGTTGCCTTTGGGTACTGTTAAGATTTTGCCAAAATGTTGCGAGTCCCGACAATTGGCTTATAGAAAGTTGTTGTGCATCCACAGCGTTAGTTAATAATGAAATAAAAATCGGAACCAAGGCAATAAAATAGCGCATTTCGAAAATGGAAATTAAAAAAAATAGATTTTTTAAAATTTTTAGGAAAGATAATGGTTCTAAAACATGAAAAAATCTTTTGAAAAATTTCTAAAAAGACATAAAGTATGCGGAAAAATTTAAAAAACGGACAAAATTTTCCTTGGCAACCTTTCAACCTTTTATATGGTTTAAACAAAAGTCGACAAGCTTCCACGTGCTAGGAAGAATAAACTTCAGGATCAAAAAATTCTGACGATAATTTTTTAATTTGAAGTTCAAATTTTTTCAAAATTTTTTTTGGCCAAAAATGACAATATTTTCTAAGTTTTTAACCCCAAAATGGCGATTTTTTGCCAAAATAGCCATTTTTATCGAAAAATTAGTAATTTTTTATATTTAAAAAATTGAGAAAATGGACATTTTTCAAAAATTTTCAAAATGGATAAAATCATGGGGGAGAATAAGGTGAATTTTTTTCATTTTTCTAGGTTTGGAGGGAGACACGACCTTCCTCTTTAATAAAGGCCTGGGTTAAAAGCAGGCCTGTATCACCCCAAGGAATATCGGCGGCGGTCTATTTGAAAAAAAGAATATTTTTTAAATTTGTCAATCTTCTTTTTGGTCGCCAACTTTTCGACCTCATCGGGAGGGGAACCAAGATAGATACGTTTAAAAAAATGGGGTCAATCTTTTTTCCCATTCAGACACATGTGTTTAGGTAATTTCCAAATTTATTTATTCGAGCGGTCAAATTTTCGAACATTCTTGTCATGCGGTTTAGAACACCAAAACACTTATTAGTTGATTATGGAATTCGTTTTGTAACAGTTCGTATCAGGTGGACGCCAAAATTAACACTGTCAATGAACTTTATTAATTAGTTTCCCAAGTTTCTTTTTTTGTCAATGAACCTTAATTAATGTCCTCAAGGTTCTTTTTTTGTTTATAAATATGACATTTGGAGAATTTTTGGCAAACTTACAAGTTGTTTGTTTTGGAAGAACCGATGATGAAAGTGAGTTTGATGTTTTTTTATTGAAAATATTGTTTTTAGATGAAATATGTGTTATTTATCGTGATGGTATTAATAGTAAGTGCATATTGTGCTCCAGTTGGTTCATATGAAATGATCATGAACAATGAGTATATAGCATGTGATCATGCCAATGTTAATTGCTCAAATGGTCAAGTTTGCACTGAACACTTATGTGATTGCACAGAAAAAGATATTAGAAGAGTTTTTGGCAATATCAAATTAGACGTTGGTGAGAAATTCTCGGATATCGGTTATTATTGTATTTGTGCAAGATGTATTCCTCTTTCTCCCAGAGTCACTCAATAAATACGGGCTATTTCCCGCCAAAATACAGGGTGTCTCAAAAAAGAGCAATTTTGCGATTTTTCAAATTTTTTAATTCTCACAAAATAGTCCTATAGGGGTTTTTTCTATGCGAAGAATCGATTTCCGACTCTTGAAAACGCTTCCCTGATTCAGGGAAGAGGATGTGTTTGAAGCGAAAATATGCTAATACAGGGTCAGGAAATGTCCGGCAATGCGCGTAATCGATTTCCCACATAGAAAACCCTCTTATCGGGTTATTTTGGTGAAAATTAGGCAATTTGAAAAATTTTTTAAAAATCGCCCAAAAGTCTCAAAAGTTCCATTTTTTGGCACCCTGTAAAAAGATCAGCGCTGATGGCGCAAGAGCAAATGGAGCAAAATTCATCTTTAACGAGAAGGGTTCGATTCTCAATGGACGAAGGTTTATTCTGTTTATCGAATCAATTTTATCGAAAAAGTTGTAAAAGCAAAAGACTCTCTTTGACAAAAATAAAAATTCGGCCTTCGGTGATAGAACCCCAAAAACGTAGCTGATCGCCAAGGATGAAAGAGGGTACACTTTTCTAAAAAAATCATTTTTGAAAGACAATTTTTGGAGCTACTACACAATAGGGGGCCATCCACATGAAAAATTTTCAACAAATTTTTCTCTGGAAATGACCCCTCTAGGAGGTAAAAACATGCTGGGAATCCGAATTTGATATTTTCAAAGCGAAAATCCTTCCCTGATCCAGAGAAAGCCTGTGTATTGAAGCGAAAAGTCGATTTTTGCGACTTTTCGCTTCAATATACAGGTCTTCCCTGAATCAGAGAAGCGTTTTTTCGCTTTGAAAATGTCAAATTCGGTTTCCCCGCATGTTTTTACCCCTAAAGGAGCCATTTCCAGAAAAAATTTTTTTTAATTTTTCCACGTGAGTGGCCCCATATTGTGTAGTAACTCCCAATTTTTTCGAAAATCGGAAAAAATGTAATTTTTAATTGACTATTTTCAGCCATGAGGAGATCGGTCCCCGGTGCACCCCCTCTAGCTATATCCTTGTTGAATCCCCAGCTCAAGATGAATATTGCGCCCTTTGCTTCCGCGCCATCGGCGTTGAGCTTTTCCCATTGGCGGTAAATGATCTATACTTGTACATAATAAGTGTGTAATTTTTTTAAGCAATGCTATCTTTCAAATAAATTTAGCTCGGATTCGTATTTTTCGCTCGAAAAATACCTTATATATGTTGAAATTGGATTTTTTTTAAACTGTAAAAGTCGATTTTTCTTGGTCAAACTCCCTTAGGAACACTTTTTCAGGACTTGGAAAAATTTTGAAAAGTCGAAAAAGTTGTCCCGCTTTCAGTTCGCTATAAACCCTTTTGTACAATGTTATTGGCACTTAGTTAACACATTTTTATGCGTTTTTACGAAGATTTAAATGTTTGCACGCTTTTATGCGTCATGTTGATGATGGTAAGCCCCATATTGACGATTGATGATGAGGGGGAGGGATGTCTAAAAAAGTGAAAATGTTGATGACGTAATATGTGAACTCCCAAAGACTGAAAAGTGTGCACAAAGATCGAAAAATAAAGTGTTGCAAAGATGGTGTGACAAGTGATAGTGTGCACAAAGATAGTCCACCCAAGATTTAGGCCTTGAAAATCATGCCTCTAGCATTGGATGTTATTGATAAGTGATGAAAATTGCAATTCCAGCTAATTCTCAAGTCTTTCAAATATACTATTCAAAGAGAAGATTATCATAAAAATTAGGCTAATTTTGTTTGCTCATTTTTTTGTATTTCATATAGTTTCGTCTAATTTAGCAGCATTTTTATTCGTATGATGTTCAGGATTCGGGCTTCGTCTGTTCTAATAAAAGGCATTTACTTGAACATTCGAAGGTCCCAGGCGACAAGTGTATAACGATGCAAGTTTAATTAATTTAGTAAGATTAACGCATGGGAACATTTTTGTTACAGGATGCGAGATGAAACTGCAACACTTCATTTTTTTGCGTTTTTATTGTTTTTTAAACAATTTGTCGATGTTTGCCGCCGGAAAATCGCCGGTACAAAGCTCTGGCGCGCTGTAGCTTCTCAAATTTTTTAAGCTCGATTCTGATTTTATTTTAAGATTTTATAAAAAGTATCGAGTTTGAGTTTCAATCTTTAACAAATCTTTTTTTTACACTTTAACGATATAAGTTTGACAAAAAAAATAATACCAAAACTCGAAGGCTTTTCTGAGTTTAAGCTTCACAAAAAATATCAGATTTATCACACCCCTGACGCCCGCCGTGCCCTTATGTTTTTTCAAAAATTGGAGCAAAATCATAAGGGGACCATGTTGATTTTTTTCGATTTTTAAGGGGGTAACAATTATGGCTTATTCTCGGTCGGACAAAAAATTGCCTCACAGAAGGCAGTTTTTGATGAAATTTTTTTTCAGAGTATGAGAATGAAGTCTCCTCTACCTGAATCCGCAAGAATTTTTTTGCTTCGACCCCTTACTAGGGGTTAAAAAATTCATTTTTAAAAATTTTTTGGATTTTTAAAAAACATAAAAATTACAAATTTCATAAAAATTTAAAGTTGCAACTAATTTCCAAGATTTTGAGCCCTCAACCATTTTTGAGTGTGTAGAAAAAAACATCTTTGGAATTTTTTGACCCCACCTTTTTTTAAAAATTTTTTTCAAAATTTATAAAAATTTTGGAATCCCTACAATATGGATGTCAAACGAACGGGGATGATGAGTAGATTACGGATTGGTGCTGGATTCTTTAAAATTTCAAAATTTAAACCCCTCGGCGTTAACCCCTCATTACGTACGCCTCTAATTATTACATGAAAAAATTTTTGCTATAGGTTGCAATTTTTCAGTTAAGGTTGCAGAGGTTGTAATACCTAGCTGAGGTTACAGTTTGTAACCTAGAAGTGAACAGCTCAAGAATGGACAACAACCTCTATCCAAATATTACATCTGAGGAAGTTTATATCGATGAAGCTTTAGACAAATGTTATGGATCCGATGCTTTCCTAAAATTTCAAGAAATTGTAAGCAAGTCATGTGTACAACAATAAAATAATTATTCAATAAGTCGAAAAACCGCTTAGTTTCAACCATTGTTTTTGTTTAATTAAGAAAGCCTTTAAAAAATCATAAGGG
>OZJO01005598.1:0-33670 GCA_900406225.1 Acrobeloides nanus | reverse complement strand
TTCCTCGCAATTTTTTACCCTATATATGACTACTTATACATGCAAAAATTTTGTTTCTGTTAAAAACCGGATTTTCTCATGAAAGTGGTTCCCCCCCTTTAAAAAATCAATGATGTTTTGATTCTTCACTTTATTACTTAGAAAAAATTTATGCGAAAATCACCAATTTTGGCCCATTTTGGAGCATTACCTTGTTTTGTTTCGACTCTAATTCTTCAGCCTTGAGGGTTTAAAATCTAATTCTTTTTTTATTAACTAGAGCGAAGCCTCCTCTATCAGAATATGTGCTTTCATAGTGGTGAAATCTCTTTTAGAAATTTTTTCTTAGGCTATTTATGAGCTACTTACTTCCGTAAGCCAACTTCAAAGTTGCATAACATTTTGGCTAGAGTGCAGTTCGTGGCCCTCGCTTGGATTTTTTTTCCAAAATGGGTTTATTTTGGAGATCTAATGTAAAGAAATGTTATAAAGCAAGAAAACAACCTAATTCTTTTTTTATTAGCTAGAGCAAAGCCTCCTCTACCAGAATATGTGCATTCATATTGGTCAACTCTCTTTAAAAAAATTTTCTTAGGACTTTTATGACACGTCTACACCCTGTAGGTAAACTTCAATGTTGTATAACTTTTTATAGTTAAATAGAAATCAATCGAGACTTTTTATTCACATTCTAATATTGTGGTAGAGGAGGCTTTGCTCTAGCTAATACAAAAAGAATTAGGTTGTAAATCCTCAATTAAACTTCAACGTTGAATAACTTTTTTTCGATTAACTCATAATTCCGATGAGTTAGAGTCGAAAAAAAACAAGTTAATACCTCAAAATAGGCTAAATTTTGTCATTTTTGCATAAAATTTTTCTAAGTAGCAAAGTGATTAATCAAAAATTGATTTTTTAAAGATGCTCCATCATGCGAGGAATCTTTCTATAACAAATTTATTTGCAATACATTTTCCTGTAAAAAGTTAGCCACTCTCAAAGGTACATACCACAAACCCCTCCTCCATAAAAAGCATATCTTGAAAAAATCTTACAACTCCACAGAAATTCGTCCCAAATTTTTTTCTTGATTTATAATATTCCTTTACATTAGATCTCCAAAATAAAATTACCCCAATTTTAAATGATGAGAATTCTGATGAAACGGATAATATTGATAAAGATTCTACGATCAAGATAAGCGTTCACATGACGCTGAACTTTCACAAATGATTCGACGCGCTAACTTAGAAAATTTCTTCTCATTAGCTCGCCAGAACGCTTGATAGTCATTGTATTGGGGATAAATCTTCTTGTTTTTCAAATTCCAAATAGCTTTTTCCACTTCTACATCGATAATACCAACGTTTGAGGTTAAATTGAGAAAACTGTGATGGATTTTGTTCAAGCGGCGCAGCATTCGTTGATCGAGACAACTTTTTCACCTTTAAAAAACTCGACAGCCCGAAAACTTTTTTAAATATTACTCAACGCATCATGAAGTTTTTACTTCCGTTGCTTTTCCAATCTTTCCATTGTCCCTTTTTGAGAAAATTTTAAGAAATAAATTGCCGATTTTAGACCACGTTCTGGGATATAAGAGCCGAAGTAGCTTCAACAAAATTTCTATAGACTATGGATTATACCAATCGAGAAAAAGAAGAGTAAAAGTGAGTACAATTAAACAGAAGAGAAAAATCACTCGACAACTTGCACTGGTTTTTATAGCTATTCGAAGTCGTTAGCTGTTTCAAAGTGTCTAACGTATACGGTCTCAAGGTATTTGGATCTCTACAGGCCACCAAGTAAAAAGGTTCATTTTGATTCAAGGTACTACNCTATTCGAAGTCGTTAGCTGTTTCAAAGTGTCTAACGTATACGGTCTCAAGGTATTTGGATCTCTACAGGCCACCAAGTAAAAAGGTTCATTTTGATTCAAGGTACTACTGGCACAGGAAAAACTGATCTCATTAATTTAGTTTAGCGCTTCTTCCGAAGAATCATGAACAAAAACCTTATCTTCTGCGCTTCAACCGGAATAGCAGCAACTCTTCTACCCGAAGGTCGGACATTCCATTCAACGTTTAAAGTTCCAACTAAAAAGGGCGTCAAATCTATTCAGCTAAGCAATAACAACAATCCCTTCGACTTTACGAAGCTGATATTATATTCATTGATGAAGTAATCCAGCTTAATAAGGATAACTTTGTGTTGGTCGACAAGTTTCTTATGGGAAATAGAAGAACCATTTGGTGGCAAAATAGTAGTCTTTCGGGCGACTTCTAACAAAATCTACCTTGGTCAAACGGGGACATCAAGCAGCAGTCGATGCATCAAAACTCAGAATATTACGAAACTGCTTGAAGTTTTCAAGCTGTCGTAAGTGGCGGCGTATTATTGGAGGTGGATCCAAGCGATTGACACAGCGTTAAGTTCTTGATATGGACTATTGTCGTGAATCTGGGGCAAGTTTTTTCGATAACCTAAACTTTTCTGTCTCTAAATTCTTATGTTATTTTGAGCATATTACTCAAAATAACATAAGAATTTACTCATCGTAATCGNGTCGTGAATCTGGGGCAAGTTTTTTCGATAACCTAAACTTTTCTGTCTCTAAATTCTTATGTTATTTTGAGCATATTACTCAAAATAACATAAGAATTTACTCATCGTAATCGACGTTATCGTGCTACTCGGAGGTGTTGCATTAAGTATTTGGTGGTTCGTGAAGATGACTGGATGAAACGAAACAGCGAACAATATTGACGATGAGGGCAGTAAAGGCAATGGCGAAGAATCCAAAGCGCAGACGCCGTGATTCGAAGCATAAACCACGATGTATTAGATTGGCAACTAAGTTTTGTTACAAGTATTAAAAATCAAAATTTTTCTGTTGCAAGCGAAAAAATTTGTATACAGTTTTCTCAATTATTCTTTGAACTATCATTTTTATATAAAATTTCACTTTTGTCAGCAAAATGAAAAAAAATAGAGGCATTATTCGCGAACTACTGAAATTTGAGTTTGAGCTGGATCACAGCGCAAAAGAGGCCATGGACAACATCAACCGAGCCAAAGGGAATGGAACTGTGTCTAAAGTGACAGCTTATTTGTGGTACTCGAAGTTCCGAAGCAACAAAATGGAAATTGAAGACAAAAAAAGGTCCGGACGCCCTCGGGAAGTCGACCGAGTCGCTGTCGTCAACGCTGTCGAAGCCCATCCGTCGATGACTACGCGCATATTGGTCAAAGATTTTGAATGCAGCCATACGGAAATCGTAAAAATATTGCATGACGCAGGTTAGTCTTTTGATTTAAGGCGAGTATTTATTGCGGGCAACTGGGAAACACCCGCCGCGCCCTTCGAAATCGTCGAATCCCCGTGGTTTTCCTCGACGATAACGCAAAACCCCACCGATCAAGTCAAAATCTTCAGAAGCTTGAAGACATGGGTTGGGAGTATCTGGAGCACCCACCATACACTCCGGGCCTTTCCCCAAGCGACTTCTACCTATTCCGATCGTTGGAACACTGGCTGCGCGGAAAAAAGTTCAGAACGATCGAAGAAATGCGCGAATCCCTCACAGAATTCTTTGATTCCAAAGACCGAGAATGGTACCGCCGTGGAATCCACAAACTTGAAGAACAATGGCAGAAAGTGATCGAATCTGGTGGAGACTACTTTGATTATTAGTTTCTTGTTATTTTGTTCATGCTTTTGTTAATGTTTTTTGCAATAAAAATTTATTTTTAATACTTGTAACAAAACTTAGTTGCCAACCTAATAACAAGGTCTTCTCTTTACGAAAATGTTTGTCTATGACAATGTAACAATAAAGTTTTTAGATGATTAAACTGAATGATTAACGCTAAATTGTTCAATTTTCAAGGTGCGCCGATGGGCGCACTTTTGAGCTAGTAAACCCAATTGATTATTGATTACATTCCATGAAAAACTTACATTTTTATCTCGAACAATGTACGCAGTAGTTATTCTCCTAGAATCTACAACCACCTGTCTTAAATTAGGAGAAAACTGCGGAAACACTTAATTTTTCAGCTTTTCGCATAACGTAGGTCTTTAATAAGTTTCTATAGACGTAGTCTCATATTTGTCATCTTAAAAATATGACAAATTTAACTTTGTCCGACTTCTACAACCCAACAATTATATCAATCACCAAAATCTTTATGGATCTTGCTTGCTTGTTCCAAGTTTTCGCCGTACCCTTTATTCTCTATGTAGTTATCACAAATAAAAATATGAAGATTTATCGGTGGTACCTCGTCAATGAGATTGTATGGAATTCTTTGCTAGTTTTTTATTTTGCTTTTGTCTCTCCTGTGCTACTTGGAGTTTATCCAATCTTTTTGGTAAATAGCTTCTTTGAAAATTGGTTTGATATTAATAGCTGGTATGTTGAACTACTACGATTGGACCAAACACACATATGCAAAATAAAATGACACCAAAATTATTGAATTTGAGCAATGTTTTGGGTTATTGAAACGAAAATCCTGATTTCATGTTTTCGTTTCGATAACCCAAAACATTGTTCAAATTCACTCATTCTTGTGTCATTTTATTCGTCTCGGCGAGCTAAAAAAAATGCTGTACTTATTTTTTCCCAAATGTTCAAGGATTCTGAATTTTATAATCTTTTATTCAATCGTTTCAATAAACAATCTGGATACAAGCTCTTCGTTTCAATGTTCAAACTCGTTTGAAAATTTTTTTGTTTCGCTTATAACTTTTTACGGTTAGATTTTCAAGTAGTGCCGTAAAAGCAAAAAATGCTCCAAATTTTGTGCTCTGTCACATAGCATCAACTCCCCAAAAGTAGACTGATCCTGTAAGCATCAATAAAATAGTTCTTTATAGGTATACATCTATCGAAATTATCGCTTATGTTATATTGAACACCACTGTTGGTTTAACGATTTCCATTGCGTATAGGATCATCCATTTATTGAATTTAACACAATATAAATTCTTTAGTGTTGTTGATAAACCCGTATTTCTTATTAGTTTAATTGGAATAGTACAAGTTGTGGCTCTTGGATTGACCTATATCTTTTTTGAAACAAGTAGATCAATTACATTGAGCCAAGAAAATTATGACTTTATACTAAAAAGTGCGCCATTTTTGGAAGAAATTTTTCTAACTAGGAAAATTATTGGTATGTTTAAATAAGGGAACTGGTACGGCTTTTTTGCATAAGCCTTACAAGGCTTGGGCTTAGGCCTAAGCTTAAGCCTAAGTCTTTTTGTCGCCCGGATTCTGAGTCATTTCGAGTCAGAATCCGGGCGACAAAAAAATTCAAAACTTTGTCCGAAGCTCAAAGACCCGATTTTACGTTGATTTTTTGAAATTTCTAACCAGTCTAAAACACTCTGGATAATTTTTTTCGGCCAAAATTTTTATCTGGTCGATGTATTTCATCGTGGAGAACTTTTTGAAAAAATCTGAGAAAAAAATTTTTTGATCCCTCCTAGTCCCAGGTGTAAAAATAGCCAAAAATTGAAATTTCTCAGATTTTTTCGAAATCACGCTAGTAATGTTCTCCATGATGAAATACATCGGACAGATAGAAATTTTGGCCTAAAAAATTATCTAGGGTGTTTTCGAGAGGCTAGAAAATTCAAAAAATCAACGTAAAATCGGGGTTTTTGAGCTTTGGAACAAGGGCTTAATTTTTTGTAGCCCGGATTTTGGCTCGAAATGACTCTTAAAAACTCTCTTAAGCAGCTTCTTTATAGCATTTGGAGGAAAAGATACTAATATGACCATTATTGTTATCGCTGTTTTTTTGTTAACATTAATTTACATTGCCGGCTCTATATGTTTTACAATCTTTCCTATACTCTTCTTGAAACGTACTAAAAAAGACCGAAGCCCAAAAACTTATGAGCTCCAAATAAAATTATATAAAGCTTGTCTCATTCAAGGATGGATTCTAATGGTACTTGCCATTTTGCCAGCTTGTTTTGTTACGTTCATTTATTGGATAAAAATACCGAATTCGGCTATATTTATCCAAATATTCTGCACTATTTCTAGTTGGCATGGTCCTGTAGATTTGTTTGTTATTGGGTAAACTTTTTGTGTAAATTACACATTCGAATTTTTAGATACTTTATTCCGTCGCATAGAAAATTTTTTCTTCAATTGTTACGTCGGATATTAAAGAATATAAAACGTAGTGTTGCAAACACCGTTGCATTCATTCCTTCTCACACAGCTTGGGCGACGAATTAATCTTCTTAAATATTAAGTCGGAATCTTTTAAAGTTGATTAAAAAATTATACAGTCAACTCTCGATTTAGTTACCCCCAGCAGAGGGGTCACTAAATCGAGGGTTTTTCCGTTTTATGGAAAAAAGATCGCCAAACATGGAAGTTAAATCAGGTTTCTTCGAGCGACCACTTATTCTGTAGCGGAGAATCTTTTTTGAGTTTAAATTTTATATTTTCTTATCTATAAATAAATAACTCTTGATGGAGATATGGCCTTAAACCGGAAAAATATGGTAAAATTTTGTAAGGCTCGTAGCTCAAAATTTTTCTTCCCATCTACATCGTTTGTTTTTTAAAATTTCTAGTATGACATGAGCTTCACGCCCATATCGACTCTTGGCCATAAGAGTGTTGCACCAAGTGCTTTCCTTGTTAGTAATCATTTTTTATTAAGCCCGTAAATCAATGGCTTAGGAACAACCCAAAAAGGCAAAAAATCAATATCACAATCTTAGCAACAAGTATAAACAAAATGGAGCTACTTCGGCTCTTATACCCCATTAACGTGGTCTAAACCGAAAATTTTATTTCTCAAAAATGACGCCATATGGGGTAATTTTATGCGGGGAATCGATTGCGCGCATTCCCGAACCCTGAAAATGTTTCCCTAACACTGATACAGAGAAAAAATTGGGTTTTTGAATANAATGACGCCATATGGGGTAATTTTATGCGGGGAATCGATTGCGCGCATTCCCGAACCCTGAAAATGTTTCCCTAACACTGATACAGAGAAAAAATTGGGTTTTTGAATATGCGGAAAATGACCATTTTTGCTTCAATAACACAATTTTTCGCTGAATCAGGGTCAGGGAAGCATTTTCAGGGCTTGAGAATGCTATAAGAGCCGAAGTAGCTTCAACACAATTTCTATAGACTATGGATTATACCAATCGAGAAAAAGAAGAGTAAAAGTGAGTACAATTAAACAAAAGAGGAAAATTACTCGACGACTTGCGCTGTTCTTTATAGCTTGTCGAATGAAGTCGTTAGCTGCTTCTAAAGTGTCTAACGTGTATACCGTCTTCTCATGGACTCGATCGATCGTCTGCTCTTGTTCTAGAATCTAAAAAATACACTGTTTAGTTCAAAACGAAGAGCCAGATACTTTTCTGCTTGGAAAGTCAAACTTACATGTTCAGAAAATGTGTCTTGAAGTTTTCGAATTTCCTCAATTTGCCTAGCTATAGTTTCAATTTCCGAATTCTTCTGCGCAAACTTCGAATAGAGCTGCTCATTTTCATATTGAAGCTGAGTTCGTTCAGCATCGGTTAAATTGACTTCAATATTCTGTGGAGATTCTTCTTCAAAATAGTTTGATTCAAGAGGTTTTGGCTGCTTAGGTGGTCTCCCTTAAAGTAGATGATTTATCAATTGTACAGGGTGAGCCAAAAAAACCGTACTTTTGTGTTTTTTGGTAAAAAATTTTCAAAATTTTTTTTCAAAAATCACCTATGAGGGATATTTTCATGCGATTGTTGAAAATTTTTCGCCAAAAAACGCAAAAGTATGGTTTTTTTGGCTCACCCTGTACACAATTTATGGTACTAGTTCGNTCAAAAATCACCTATGAGGGATATTTTCATGCGTTTTTTGAAAATTTTTCGCCAAAAAACGCAAAAGTATGGTTTTTTTGGCTCACCCTGTACACAATTTATGGTACTAGTTCGAATTAGAAGACGCACTTTCTAAAAAACACAAAATCACCCACTTTGTCTCACTCCACTCGATTCTTTGGTTGTCATGCTCGTACTTGGTTGACTCGGTGCTTCTAACTTCTCTGCCTTCGACACTTTGGCATCACGAACTCTTTCATTCCACTCTTCATCATGGTCGTCAAAAAGGTCATCCAATTTTGTTTCTTCCCAACCTTCGTCGTTGTACAATTTCAGCTTATCCTTTTGTTCGAATATATTTGTTTTGAAATCCAACTCCTTTTTGATGGCTTTCAATTTGGATGCTTTCGCTTCTTCCTCTTGCTTAATTGTAGCGAGATTCGATTCGTACATTTCTACAAGATTAGCTAGCCGGCAGATCTTTTGGACTTGACGGGCTTTCTTCAAGTATATTTCTCTAAAGAATAGATATTCAGTGAATACATGGATAGTAAGTCGTAATTACGACCCCCAGACGCCGTGAGGGCCCGAAAACCGGGTGGAGGGGGGGGGGGCAGCGAGGGCCCGAAAATGAGTGGGTTGGTGGGAAAAATCGCCAAAAAACGGATATTTTTGCTCAACAATGCAATTTTTTAAGCCAAAAATGTCATTTTTTGATCGACAGACCCTACTTCGAGTCGAAAGACAAAAATTTCCTTTAGAGGGGGTTTTACGACCCTCTTATCCATCTATGATTCAGTGTGATAACAAGAAATCTACAAAAAGATACCTTATTTGTCCAATAATCCGACACACTTCTTTTAAGTATATATTCAAGAGATAAACTACAGCTTGTAAATGAGGCAATTCATCTTCAAGTCGTAGAGATTTATCAGCGGATAACTGGGATTCCAAACTACGGATCAACTTCCAACATTGGTTCATAACAGTTTCTAAAAATATACAAGGTGGTACTTTTTGTAATGAAATTGTTTGGGCAAAAATAGCCATTTTTGATGATTTTTGGTGAAAAAATTGAAGAAAAAAATGATCATGATTTGTAAATTGTATTTTTTCCACCCTCAATACCTGAATCCATATCAAATTTCTGTCGATCAGAATCAGACATAAAGTTTGAGTATCCATATGAGCTGAACGACCCACCACAAAGAATATAATCTCGCCGTTTTTCCAACACAAGATTTCTGAGCTCTGTTATATCAACAAGAATTTCTCGCGTACTCCGACAGAAAATCAAAAAGTTCGGTGAATTCGTGCGCTCATTCAACATGGGGCGCTGCTGTTGGAACTGGGACAATTGGGGTAGCACTACTCCATTTTCTGAAAAGTCATCTTTTAAGAGATGATTTCTCGAACATTCGGATCAAGTTCCCCTGATTGCCGCCACTAACGTTGACTAAACTCGGCAAAAAATTTTCTTCCGGAAATTAACCATTTAGGAGTAATTTTATGCGAAAAATCGATTGCGCGCACTCCTGCAATCTGAAAACCGCAGGAAATGGTGAAAATTCGATTTTCTCGAGAAATGAACAAATATCCCGTATGCATCCCTGTCGCTAACATTGTATTTCTCGAGAAAATCGAATTTTCACTATTTTTCTGCGGTTTTCAGGTTGCGGGAGTGCGCGCAATCGATTTTTCGCATAAAAAATGGGTAATTTCCGAAAGAAAAATTTTTTTGCTGAGTTTGGTCAACGTTAAGTGGCGGCAACCAGGGGAACTTGCTCCGAGCATTCGAAGACCCCTGGTACTAGTGTTAAATGGTCCGAGTGCGCTTCAAGTTGAATTTATTTAGTGAGATTAATGCGTGGGAAAATTTTGAAAGTCATTTCAGATCAAAAATCGGGCGGCCAAAAATTTAACTACTAGAAAGCGCCAACTCATTACGGACTCCCATTGAAAATCTCCAAATACCCGGAGAACCTTTTCCGAACTTTCGCCTTTTCCGTGGCGAAGTTGTAGTTTTTTGGCAAAAAAGTTAAAGTGTCTCTTAAGCAAACCCCAAATTTACCTGTATTTTCACCTTTGCTTGTTTTTATCTTTTCCATCATAGCCCTTTGTTTTGTAAGGATCATTTTAACACTCGCTCGAAAAAGTGCTGTATTATCCATTTTTTGGCTATATTATAAAGGAATAAGCTTATCCGATTTTTCCAATTGATAAATACTCTCTCGGATAGAAAACATTTTCATCAATTTAAAGAAATTTTAGTCAATGAACTTATATTATTTATTTGACAAATAAAAATACAGGATAGCAAAAAGATAGGGTCATTCATCTCTATTATGTTGATCGGAAATGTAAGTTTTAGAAAATTGAAACGACGTTCTACATCTAACATTGGACACACGCAAATTTTGAACAACGCATTTCACAGGGTGTCAATAAAAATGGCATTTTTTCAAGCTCTAGGTTGATATTGAGTTTACGTCATAACTTTTAATATATAAAAAGTCGTCAAGCAGGTTTTTTGATCTTTTGAAAGCTTATCCTTTTGGCTTGAAAATGAGACCAAACTCAACCTTGTAGCCTTTATAGATCAAGAGTTATGCCACAAACTCAGAGTGAGTTTTACTACAAAAGTTTGAAAAAATGCCATTTTATTGAAACACCCTATAGAGATACTCATACTTGGGTACTAGCTCGGAACAAAGGACTCAATTTTCGAAAATTTTTTGTTTAATTGACACTCTAGGGGTAGTTTTATGCGCTGAATTCCAAAATCGCACTCCCGAAGTTTGAAAATGATTCCCTGGCTATGTATCTGAGGTTATCTGCATAGTCTTGTTGGCGGAAAAATGTAAACTTAACGTGTCACATCTTGTATTTGAAGCTCAGAAAGCATTTTCAAACTTCGAGTAAATTTTTTTAATTCAGCGCATAAAATTACCCCCTGGAGTGGTCATTTTCAAAAAATTTTTTTTCGAAAAGTGGGTCCTCTATGCCGAACTAGTATCCTATTTAAGTAACTACAAATTTAGCATTTTCTTTCTTTATAAAAATATACAACCTTTAAAGTGATATCTAATATAGTCAAATAAAATTTTCAGAAAATATAAATAGGCCTTAATCTAGGTAGTATACAAAAAACTGTAATTAAAATAACACCAAAAAGTAAAAATTTTAAAAAGTCATTTATTATAAAATAAGTTGCATACTACCATTTTTAAAGTCACAAGAAGCATATATAAATATCGGAATCAATAGTTCATATCGCACTTTAGAGCTCACTTCTCTCTATTTGTTTCCACTTCCAGCCCACATCACAATGATGATGACGAGAATGACCAGAATAGCGCACATAATAATGATCATCTTGATGTTCTTCCACCAGTACTTACGTTTCAGAGTCGCGGCAGACTTCTCGAATTGAGATGCTCCTTCCTATAAAGTAATCACGTATTAGTAGTAGGATAGTGANACGAGAATGACCAGAATAGCGCACATAATAATGATCATCTTGATGTTCTTCCACCAGTACTTACGTTTCAGAGTCGCGGCAGACTTCTCGAATTGAGATGCTCCTTCCTATAAAGTAATCACGTATTAGTAGTAGGATAGTGACTCGGAAAGACGAAACTCGCCGAAATTCAATTTTTGAGCAAAATTCGATTTTTGAAAAAAATCTATTTTTAAGCAGAAATTTCAATTTTTGAGCAATATATATATTTTGACTCCATTTTAACTATAGCGCCGAGGCACTATGATTAAAATGCCACATTTTTCAACAAAAAGTTGGCTTTTAACCAAAAATTTTACATTTTTTAGCTTTTTTTAAACACAGCGTCAAGGTTAAAAATAGGAATGCCAAGAACATTTGCTTCAAAATTAGCAAATTTGACTTCAACAATCAAATTTTAAGAGCAAAAATCAGCAGCAAAATGCTAATTTTCCATTATATTTCTTATAAATTTGACAAAATTTCGCATTTCAAAAATCAAATTTGACAGCAGCATCTCGAAGAGTCCATTTTCAACTTCAAAGTGTTATATCTCCTCAACCATAAAAGATTTTTGATCAGGGGGGGAGGTCTTTTTTAAAGATATTCTACACATCGTGATAAATATTTTTAAAAAGACCCGATCAAAAATCTTTTATGGTTGAGGAGATATAACACTTTGAAGTTGGAAATGCACTTTCAACCCTTCTTTCTTTTATAAGCCTCTGAATCGTGACAAATTTACCTGCAATGCATCAGCACGATCATCCAATTGCGAAAGCTTCTGATCGCGTTCAAGAACCTTCTCCACGTTCACCTAAAAAACCAGTGGTCATGAAAGATGGTATCAGGAGGGGGGGGGGCAAAAGTTCGAGAAAAAAGTCCAAAAATGCGGGGACAGACCGACAAAAGTTCGGGGACACCTGACAAAAATTCATAGTGTCCCCGAACTTTTGTCCCCTTGATAAATTCAAAAAATTACCTTCATAATACCGACAACCTCATCCACCTGGGCTTGAGTCTGCTGTAAACGCTTATTACTTGGGCGAGGGCCTCCAGCAGTGGGCGCTCCGGCACCTTCATTAGATCCTTCCATTGTAATCGCTGTTGTAGGTAACTCTGGAAAATTAGAGTATTAATGCTTTTATAAAAAAAGAGGACAAATATAAAACACAAAAAAAACTTAACACGCAAAATAAAAAAAAATTTTTTTGACAGTTTCAATAAAAATAACAGAATACAACACCTTTTGCAATAAAAAATAAAAACGAGTTCATTTTTTCTCTTTATTTCGAATGATTCGGATGTGTCATTGCGCTGCATTCTATCGATTACATAGTCGAATAGAATTCAGAAAATCGTTTTAAAAGAGCGTCTCTGCAAAAAAGCGTTCAAGTAATAGAAGTGTTTCAAAAAGTTCGTTTCAGAGAAATTTGGGCATTAGGACTTTCTTCAACTTTTTGTTTCTCCAACCTACTTTCTACAACTTTTGAATTATAGTTTTTCCCCATATTTTACATCGTTTGATTTTTGAATATAACCCGTTTTTCTATGCGCTGAATACGATGGCGCAAAAATTTTTCACTGAAAAATACGTCAAAGGGTATAAAAAAGTTGAAATTAGGTTGTAGAAAAAGTTGAAGAAAGTCCTAATGCCGAAATTTGCTTCGCAAAGTTGTTAGTCTCGGTGAATGGTTGAAAAAATTCCACGAAAAACAGTTCGCAAAAAAACTATAAATTTGGACGATCTAAGTAACAAAAATGTTCCGAGTAACCTGTTTTGATGATTTTTTCAATAATTTCAAAGTAGTTTTGAAGGGATTAGACCAAAACAATCAAGAAGTCATTTTCAGCCCATTTAGAGTTCTCGTGAAATTATGGCAGCCTCTTTTGGCCCACGTTCAGTGGCGTACCCAGGGGGCCGGGCCCCCGAAATCCGAGAAATGTTCGACTTCTTTTTGCCTTATTTCTAAGAACCTCATCTTCTTGGTGCTGTATTTCGAGAAAGGAAAAAGATTTTAATATGCCGTTTTTTGGCATACAGCGCGTGTCATGAAAAATCTTTTTAACTAAGAACCATGAAAAAATGCAATTTCTAAAGTGTCGAAAATCAACTTCCAAGGGTAAAAATTGACCTAGAAAACTCCAATTTTGATGAAATTTATGCTGACTTGTTGTAGAGCGCATGAACAACAACCCAAAAAACGCATCAAAAAATCTTTCGTGGTTGTCGAGCATTCATCGAAAGTATAGTGTTTCCAACCTGCTGTGTCGCCCTGATAGGTACGCGGCATAGACTTTTAAAGCAAAAAAGCAGCACCGCAGGCGAAATTTTTTTTGAGAAATGCTCTTTTCTTAGCTGAAAATGCTCAGAAGTTTGAGAAATTAGATAGCTAAGGTAAAAAGTTTGGGATAATTTTCATAAATTCTTTTGCTTAAATCATTTAAGAGAGATTCTCGAATTTAAAATTTAAGCGCTTAAATTATTTAAGTAATTGGGGTCCGATTTAAGTAATTACTTAAATTGAAGTAAATTTAGAAACCCTGGTCTGTATAGACGGTCGTTTGATGTTTCGAAACTTCTTTTGTATGTTATTGAGGATTTCTCGGGAAATACAATCCAATCCTGATAGTTTTGGTGTCATTAGAAAGCTGGATTTCGTAGCAATCGAATGACACCAAAATCATGCCATAACTCTTTCTGGTTGCGGAGATATTGCATAATTAGTAAAAATTGTTGAAAAAACTGACATTTTTTTTACTACGGAGTGGGGCAAAAAAGGGCTGTTTTGTAAAGGGCCGTTTTTTTGGCCAAATTTTTCAAAAAACTTTTACAAAAACGGCCCTTTTTTTGCCCCACCCTGTAATTATGCAATAACTCCTCAAGAGTGATGGCATGGTTTTGGTGTTACTCGATTGCTTCGAAATCCAGGGGCCTGTTGCAATTCGACTTTCCACTTTCCAAAAATTTTCAAAGTCGAATAAAAAATTACCCTATGCAAATTTTAACATAATTTTTTGGTTATCTGACATTTTTTCCCTGATCTCTTTTGTTCCCTTAAACAATTTTTTCCCAAATTCGTTTTAATAAACACGATTTTAGTGACATTCAGGCAACTTTTTGAAAAAAGTTGCCTGAATGTCACTAAAATCGCGTTTATTAAAACGAATTTGGGAAAAAATTTTTTGTACAAAAATTGTTTAAGGGAACAAAAGGGATAAGGGAAAAAATGTCGGGTAACCAATTTTTTCGCAATTTACTTTCTATTTAAAAAGGAAAGTAGATTGCGAAAAAATTAAGTGAAAATTCGCTAAGCGTAATTTTTTATTCGATTTTGAAATTTTTTGGAAAGTAGGAAGTGGAAAGTCGAATTGCAACAGGCCCCAGCTTTCTAACCACACACTCACAAAGGAGTGGAATTCCATCCCCCACTCACGCTGCACTCTCCAAAAAATGACGACCACTTCGCACTTTCACGCCGAAGGCGCGAAATTTTTCTTAATGGTCCCCCCCCTTATGTTTTTTGTTCAAAATTTGGCGCGAAAGTGCAGGGTGGTCGTCGAAGGCTCGAAAATGCGGGGTAGCCAATAAAAAAAGACATTTTTTCGCTAAAAATCGTTAAAAAGTGACTTTTTTTTGTCAAAAATGCGATTTTTTGATCAAGAATGCCAATTGTTAGTCATTTTCGCCCGAAAATTGCTTATTGTAAAAGACCACTTCGCAATTTTACAAATTCTTCCAACCCTAACTGTTGATGTGTGTTTCTAACGACACCAAAACTATGAGGGTTGGCGGTGTATTTCCGGAGAAATCCCCAAAAACATAAAAATTCCAGTGTTCCTTTTGGGACACAATTTGTATTTTCTCTCGTAAAACACATTGAACTAAGTATTAGGGTCACCACAAGCACGGTACAAGCTATCGTACGAAAGTACGACGGCCCCACAAGCTATCGTACGATCGTAAAATTAACGTAAAAGTACGACGAAATCGCCACAAGCTGTCGTACGACGAAATTCGTACGATAGCTTGTGGCTATTTCATCCGTCGTACGAGTGTATTTTACACTCGTACGATAGCTTGTGGCGATCCTTAGGAAAACACATGTACACAAATTCAAAATTTCAAACGCTATTTTCTCGAAGACTACAACGATTGCAGAACTAGGGCTGAGTGTTTTGCTGGGTCTCGTTACCTCGCAATAAAAAGCTCGGATTTCATAAATCCCGCAGGTTTTGATAATTTTTATTATTATCAAAACCTGCGGGGCTTGATGAAACTTCGCACCTTTTTATTGCGAGGTAACGAGATCTCAGCTGCGGGGTTTCAAAAACCCCGCAAAACGCTCAGCCCTATTCATACATGCCGTAAAAACAAAAAATGCTCCATTTTTCATGAACTTTTCCCGAATATCAACAAAATTGGACAACTTTTTTCCCACTGGACGGGTCCTTTANCAATTATCTCGAAAACTACAACGATTCAGAACATGCCGTAAAAACAAAAAATGCTCCATTTTTCATGAACTTTTCCCGAATATCAACAAAATTGGACAACTTTTTTCCCACTGGACGGGTCCTTTAAATTATAAATTTTATGACACATTTCCTTTCTGCTTTATGTAAAAAAGTGATAAAAAATTATTACTCAATGAATGAAACGAACCCACTGCAATTTGTAAAAGGCAAACGGAGGTGAAAGAAAAACGGAAAAGCTTGGCAAACGCTGGCCATTCCCATCGATTCTCTTTGCCATTTGTGTATTCAAACACGCGCGTTGCAGTGCGATAAAAAACGGGTCTCAGCTTGAAAGTAAGTCTTCAGTCCATTCTTCAAACGCTCTCTCGTCGCCCTAGGCTATTCAAATGCGTGGCTGGCATCTGCAAGACCAAATCGGACTCCACTGCCGACTAAACTCGGTTCTTCCCGGGATTACTGGCTGATGAGAAAGGCACAAAACAGAAATAAAAAAAGACTTGCGAGCAAAGCCACCAGCATACACGAAAAGAAAAGACGTCAGCGAATATCAATTCGCATTCATGGCACGACCAAATATGGCTTTTAGCTAGATTTAAATGTGCCGAAAAAACATGCATATGGATGAGATTCTGTGAAAAAAAAGTTCTTTAACTTTAGGTTTGGCAATAAANGATCTAAAAGACTTGCGAGCAAAGCCACCAGCATACACGAAAAGAAAAGACGTCAGCGAATATCAATTCGCATTCATGGCACGACCAAATATGGCTTTTAGCTAGATTTAAATGTGCCGAAAAAACATGCATATGGATGATATTCTGTGAAAAAAAAGTTCTTTAACTTTAGGTTTGGCAATAAAATTGCCCTATTTGAAAACAAGAAAACTATATAATCTAGATAGTTTGGTCGAAATTTTTTTTAGCTACTACGGAACTTTTTATTGAATCAGGCAACGTGTACATTGAAACGAAAAGAAACGTGGATCCTTATATAGCTTTTTGATGCATCGTATGGCGGGGAAATCAGGATTAGTTAGTACTTCCTAAAAAAGGGACTAAAAAAACCCAGGCCTAAGTTTAAACCCAATTGCCTTCGAACCAACTCCTTGATAGCATATAAAATTCTTTCAAGTAAAAATCCCCGTTTTTTTAAAAATAAAATTTAAACAATTAATAAATGATTCATATAAGAGATTGAAAAATCATCAACTTTTTTGCGAAATATCATCCACGTCACGACGGGGGGTCCAGTTTCGAAAAAACCTTTTTCTATCGATTTTTAACAGCAAATGAAATACGAAGAAGGCAAAGAAATTGACAGCCGAATGAGAAACACGTTCACTAGTTCTCAGCGTGAAGTGAAAACAACTAACACAAATGCGTTTTGAAACGACTCACAATAACCAAATGATTTAAAAATATAATCAGCTGAGCGTGTATGATTAACAAGAAGAGAGAAACTTAAAAATGTTTTTTGATTATTAATTAGAACCCGGTGACGAGATATATACAGCATTTTTCTCAGCTCAGTGAGACGAATAAAATGACGCGAAAATTATCCAATTTGAAAATTGTTTTGGGTTATTGAAACGAAAACATGAATCAGAATTTTCGTTTCAATAACCCAAAACAATTATCAAATTGGATAATTTTGATATCATTTTATTCGTCTCATATCATTTTATTCGTCTCGGCAGCTCTTGTTGGCCACGTAGGAAGTTTTGATCCTTTCAAGGGTTAATCGACTTTGTTCATCATGTTCTTCTTCTCTAAAAGACAGAATGATTGAATTGTTAGTGAAGAGAAATCGTATTGATACTTGAACTCTTCTTGATTTGTACTTCTAGTAGTATCAAAACGATTCTCTGCATAACACTTACTCTTCTTCTTTAGCCATAAGCTCAACAGTCAAGTTGTTCTTTTGATCAACCAACTCTTTCAATTCCCTCATCAGCGAGTCAATCCTTTGATTTTCCTCTTCAGTCTTATAATCTTAAAAAATCGATTTTTATAGTAACAACTCTTCCCCCTGGGGAGACGCAATCAACAGGATTCCAAAAACTGATACTTTTTTGAAATAATTTTATGGTAAACGTCTTTTCAAACCAAGTACTAGTGACACGTCGCACGAAGCGTCGCGTGACAGACTATAAACGCCAACTCACGACACGTCTCGCAACGTGTTGCGCAACACAAAATGCACTGTCGCGCGACATACTATAAACGCCAACTTGCGGCGCGTCGCGCGACACAAAAATGCACTGTCGCGTCGAGACGGAAGTATAAATCCTGCCTTAGACGCCATTTATACTTCCGTCGCGTCGCAACTCGACAGTGCATTTTGTGTCGTGCGACGCGTCGTACGACACAAAAATGCACTGTCGTGTCGCGACAAAAGTATAAATGGCGCCTTAGGCTTAAGCCTTTAGATGATATTTTTCCACAAAATTACTTCAAAAAAGTATCAGTTTTTGGAATCCTGTTGATTGCGTCTCCCCAGGGGGAGACCTCCAAAACTTCATTTCTTACCATCATTCATATTAAAACGAGCCAATTTCTGCTGAACGATGGCGATTTTTTCAGTCGTCTCATTCAACGTTCCAATTACATTGAAGTAGTCTTGTTTTCGGACCAACGCATCTTTCTCTTGAGTTAGCTTCATCTTCTCTTCGATGAATTTTTGTTCATCCTCACTACCTGGTTCTAAATTTTTTGATATCCAAACAATCACTGACAATGAGTACATACCAACTTCACTTAATTTCTGTCTGATGTAAGAATCTAGCCTATCAATTTCTTCCATTCGATCAGAAAGTTTTTGGAGCTCTTCCGCTAGTTTGTCGGTGTTTTTTATATCAGCTTCAATCTTGGAGACAATTTTCCTTGTAGGAGTGGCATTCAAACCAACTGCACTGGGGAGATTGCCCTAAAGTTTAACAAGAGTAGTCATTTTTTCTGCTATTTTACAAGCACACGATTTTGGGCAAAAACATAAGGAGAGGGGAATCAAAGCAATTTGGGGAACACGAATTCGAAGGCAGGATTTATACTTCCGTCGCGCGAATCGTCGCAGAGCAATTATGTTTATAGCGCGAACAATTTTCCAATGTCGTTTATAGTTGCTGTCGCACGACAGCCTGCGACGTCGAAAGTGCTGATCATGCGACGCCGCGCGATGCGACACAAGTGGCAAAAAATTTGGCTCCAAGCGGGATTCGAACCCGCGACCTTGTGACCACTATGCCGCTGCTTTGTCACTGCACCACCAAGACTTGTTGATGGAGAACATCTTTTCAAGCCAAGTACTAGTGACACGTCGCTCGATATGTTGTGCGACAGACTATAAACGCCAACTTGCGACGCGTCGCGCGACGTGTCAAGCGACACAAAAATGCACTGTCGCGTCACGACGCGACGGAAGTATAAATGGTGCCAAAGGAATTTTTCAATTTTTTTGGTGTACCCCTACGTGGAGGGGTACACCAAAATTTTTTTAAATTTATACCTCTGTTGAAGACCCATTTACAAGACGTTGAGTTCGACTACCCGCACGTACCAATGGACTTTCATCTAAAAATTTGTTCAAAATTCTTGCTTCAACTTCCACATCTGTTTGGGTTTTTGTTGTTGTCTCTGACTGTTGTTGTTCCTCGTGACTATCCGAGTCGAACGGCTGTAGCAATTGCTTTTCTGGCGTAGTCAACTTACTGCCACTTCGACTTCCTCCCTCCTTAACGTATGGAACAACAACCTCATACTTGATATCACCATCTTCGACTTGCTCGGGCACATGACGAAAGTCGATCGCGTCCTCATCTTCTCGTATCTTCCTTATTTTCTCCAGTTCTCTCATGACCTTTTCTTCTTGCTCGCTTAAACCGAAATCGGACATGGTGGAGATTCGATTCTCGGAGTTTGCGGGACTGGCAACCGCGTCTTTTTCATCGCGTGACTTGATCTCTGCGAATTTATTTGTTAACATAGTTCTGGGTTTGGGCCGAAGTTGCTCGCTTAAACCGAAATCGGACAGTTCTTCTTCATTTTTGGACTCTTCTCGCCTTGTTTCAATGTCGTTGTTGATTGAGGAGATGACGTTTTGGTCTCAAATAAGAAGATGAGGTTTTAGGCTTGTAGCGTAGGAATTGTAATCTTACATTGATCTTTATGGTAATGTGTACTGTATGGCTCCAGGGCCACTCAACCCACGGACCACTCAACCCGGACAACTCAACCCAAAGAGTGGGTTGAGTTGTTTGGGCCTAAATCCTAGACCTAAGCCTAAGGCTAAGAAAAATACTATAGATTTTTTGTTTGAGTTGTATGGGTTGAATTGTCCTGGATTGAGTTGTTCGGGTTGAGAGGTCCGTGGGTTGAGAGTGTCTGCCCCCGTACTGTATAGGTGTGGCCTATTACAAGTATATAAGTGAGAATAGAGAGGTAATGTTGTTGTATTATGTTAGTATTTGAGTATGTAGTGTTTCGATAGTTACTGTATATGTAATGTTAGATTAAATGTTGATTTGGATGATTTGGCGAGCCGGAGATTCCTTAGTGGATCACCGGGTATTCAACGATCTTTCAGGACTCCCCACCATTATAGACTCATACAAATTTCGATGATTTGTAGCCTAGAAAAACCCCTAGATAGCCAGTTCGAAAATCCGAATTTTGAAATTTTCACTTCGATACACCCACTCCTTTCCCTGAATCAGGGATGCATTTTCAGCAATGCGCTTGAGCATTTGTTGGTTTTATCTTTATGTACTCATGGACTGTTACCCTTACCATAATCAGGTTGACGAGATTCGAGCGGCTCTATTTCATGCTCAAGAGTTCCATTCGATTCCCCGATCGAAATAACTTTTTTTGAAAGTTGTTCAGCATAGCTAAAAATAACACGGAATTTTGAAGAAGTATTCCCGATAATGTAGTAGTATATCGTTGGCTTACTTGGCATCACCTTCCTTGAGTAGTATGGAAGATAGGCAAATCTGCATTTTGCATAGGCGGATTTCTTTTCTCAATGGGCGTAATTTCAACTTGAGCTCGGTTTTTCTTGTGCCAGAGAGTCCATTGACAAAGTGACGCAAGTTTAAAGAAATTCCCGCTAGTGGTCGGTATCTTCCTTTGGAGTTTAGTTCTTCAACAACCATGGTCCATTCCTAAATTTACATTGCAGATATCGGCCAAAGGTAATTTTATACGCGATTTTTTAGCAAAAACTCGACAAAAATGTTCATTTTTGAACAAAAACTCGATTTTTGAGCAATATGCGGCGAATCAATTGCGCGCATTCCCGAAGTGTGAAAATGCTTCCCTGATTCAGAGAAAAACGGTAGTGTGTTTATTGAAGCGAAAATCGAAAATTTTAGATATTTCGCGTAAAATAGACTCTCTAGGGGTAATTTTATCGATTGCGCTCATTCCCGAAGCCTGAAATGCTTCCCTCTTCCTGATTCAGGGAAAATTGGGTTTTTAAGAAATGTTAAACTTCGCTTCAATAACCCTGAATCAGGGCCAGGGAAGCATTTTTTCAATGCGCGCAATCGATATTTCCCGCATAAAATTATCCCTAGAGAGTCTATTTTCCACGAAAAATCTAAATGTTCGATTTTCGCTTTAATAAACACACCACCGTTTTGCCCTGAATCAGGGATCAATTTGATTACTTTGTTATCAAACTGTTCTTTTCTGGCATCTCTATACAAAGTCGTAATCACTTCAAGAAAATCTGATGCCAAATCCTGCCAAACCACTGAAAACCTCGATGGAGTGAAAAAACTAGGTTCCGGTGTTCTTGGTTTACAAACATATCTGCGCCTTCTAAAAAGGAGTTAAAGGATCAATCCATTGGGAAAAAGTTGCCATTTTTTGTTTTTATGCCATGTTCTGAATCGGTGTAGTTTTCGAGAAAATTGCGCTTAAAATTTTGAATTTGTGTACATGTTTTCGTTGTAATACACAAACTTTTTTGAATTTTTTGCGGAAAAATCGGTTTTTTAAATTTCCATAAAACCCGCGCCCTATGAGTGAAGGCCGAGCACTTTAACCACTCGGCCATGGGAAAACACCCAAAAGCCCATGATGTGGTACTCATTTTTATCAGCTCGGCGAGCTGAGTCTGAAATTTTTGACCCTTGCCATAACCTTTTCTGTTTTTTTGTGCGCCATGATTCGTGCCCCTTTTACCTGTGTATAAGGGAAATAGCAACTTTGTCGGGATGCCATTTATCATTGCAACTGAGTTCAAGTTTACCAAACGTGACAGTAAATTTGAACTTGGCTCGCCCTAGGCTATTCAAATGCATGGCTGGCATGTGCAAGACGAAATCGGACACCACTGCCTGACTCAACTCGGTTCTTTCCGGGATGGCTAAAAAAAATTTTTGGGACGAACATTATTTTGTCATTTTGAGGGATACCAAAAAATTGTTTTTTAAAAATAGTATACATTAACGTATTAGTACACAACTATGTACTAGTACATAGTACAGTTTCTCGCCACACGATAGTACGTGTACTAGTACATAGTACGTTGTACTACAGGGTGGCTCAAAAGTTCGGTCCAATTATGTTTATATGCGTTTTTGTTTATAATTTAATAAAATTTTATTCGAAACACAATAATAACAACAAGAACTATCTATTTATTCTCAAAATGGCCGCCTCCGGCTTCAATACACTTCTTTAAGCGCCTCTGGAAGTCACCCACTGCCTTATCAATGATGTCCTGGGGGATAGCGTTCCATACCTTCACTAAACTCTTCTTCAACACTTCAATTGACTGGTAGGACTTCGAGCATGCTTTCGCCTCCAAGATGCTCCAGATTGAGTAGCCCATCACGTTCAAATGAGTGAATTAGGTAGCCATTCTCCGTTGTTACGTTGTGGGCTAATGTCGACTTGGATGAAGTCCGGAACATTGATTATTCTGTTGACGATTCTTGCATGAAGGTTCATGTTCTGGGTTATTTGATAGCCGCTTTTTCCTTGCTCAAACATTCAAATAATACCTCCTCTGAATCCTTCATACTAAAAAATAGTTTTAAAACGAAAAATCATAAAAAAAAGATGAACAAAAACGCATATAAACAGAATATGGACCGAACTTTTGCGCCCTACTGTAGTACATATACTAGTACAATAGTACATGTACATAGTACAGTTTCTCTCCTACACGATAGTACATGTATTAATACATAGTACAGTTTCTCGCCAACACGACCATATACTAGTATATAGTAAAAAATTGTTTTTTAAACAAAAATTTTTGGATACTCCTCAAAATGACTAAATAACGTTCGTCTTAACATTTTTTGCACTCTTTGGTCATATCAAGACAAGTCGTTTGGAATTGAGAAAAATCGAGTTTGGTACCGTTTTCGCCTATCAAGTATTAATAACCCGAAGAAGGCAAAGGAATTGACAACCGAATGAGAAGAAACACGTTCACTAGTTCTGCATAAAGTGAAAACAACTAACACAAATGCATTTTGAAACGACTCACAATAACCAAATGAAATACAATCGTGTATGATTAACAAAACGAGAAACTTGAAATGTTTTATTTGTCATTAAAAATTAGAATCGGGTGACGAGATCTTATATTCCGAGTTGCGTACGATAAAAAACGGCTCGGCCTTCAACCCCGCATGTAATTTTTAGGGGGTTGCTTGAACCATTTTTTGATTCGCTAAAACACAAAATTCGACACTTCCGGGGTTCGAACTCTTCTCGTTCAAGTTCGACGAGGTAGTTTTCAGTTTCGGAAGTGAGGTATTATTAGTTTAGGAAGTTGAAGTTTCGGACAGTATCGTTTGTTTTATGTTGTTCTACCAATTGTTTCAATAAACACTTTTTTTATTGAAATTCAGGCAACTCTAGCCGTCGTAAAATACAGGGTGATTCACATGAACCCGTACACTCGAATATTCTATTTTTATCGATTTTTTTCATTCTATATATATGTTGTAACCGATCCAGAGATTCGACCAACTCGGAGTCGGTCGCCCGATCCAGAGACAACTATCTTGACTCTGAACCAAGGCTGAACCGCTACCGATATTTCGGTAGCGGTAATGATGGTAAATCGGTAATTTTCGGGCTTACCGGCATTTCGGTATCGGTAATCCGTTAATTTTTTGATTCCGTTAAGTTTTCGGTCACGGTATCCGGTAATTTTTCGAATCCGTTAAGTTTCAGTAGGTATCAGAATTTAGCCCTTCTTAACTCTGAATATTGATTTTATTGTTTTTTTCTTTATTGTTATGCTTATGGCCATTGATAAATTTTGTTATAAATACTGCGTATGTGAAAATATATCTTGTTTATTATAAATTTATGCATTTTTAAATTAAGAACAAATTACCGGTTTTCCTATTCCGGTAAGATTTTTTCCTATTCCGTTAAGTTTTCGGTAGCGGTATCCGGTAATTTTTTTCATTCGGTTCAGCCCTGCTCTGGACTCTGGATTGGGGTTCAAAACAACTACCGCCAAGATAAGAGGAGGGGTTATGATGTAATCGGACTCGCAGATCCGGATACCACATAACTAACGCTATTAGCTGTAGCTAACGCTAATAGCTGCAGTTGTGCATACTAGCTGCGGCTATTAGTGTTAGCGACAGCTTTTAGGGCCGCCACTAATTCGTTCGGAAATTGTTGACTTCACTAATTTCCGTTCGGACGCGTTCAGAAACGTTCTGACGCGCTCGGAAACGTTCAGACGCGTTCGGAAACGTTCGGACGAGCGCCCGAACGCATCTGAACGTTTCAGAACGCGTCCGAACGCCTATTAGTGATGTTTCCGAACGCAATTAGTGAAGTTATTAGTGAACTAAAGTTCGTTCGGGAGCCGTCCGAATGTATTAGTGGCGGCCTTTAGAGTTAGCTACAGCTATTAGCGTTACAGCTTTTAGCTGTAACTAACGCTGATAGCGGCAGTTTGCATACTAGCGTTAGTTGCAGTTATTAGCGTTAGCGCCAGTTGGCCCAATGACGACTCGCATTATGTCAGACTTTTTTCCGATATTGGAACGCCGAGTACAACAATGACGGACGGACGAATGATAAAACCAGTGCATTTGTTGAATAAAGTAATATGAATGCCTTTTTCCTATATTGCAAAATAATCAACTTCTATAAATATTTTATTTGACATTATGCTACATAAAGCGAAAATAACAAAAATTAGAGATTTATATCAAAAATTTGTTTAACTGATACATAAAATGGACGGTAGAAAAGACGATATACAAAGTTACCGGAAGCATCAAGCCATGGACAAAAGTACGGGCCTCCACTAATTGCATCTCGAAATTTTGGAAGCACTAATTGCCACACTAATAGCAAATTGGGGAGCACTAATTGCAATTAGTGCTCGTCTCGATGTGTCTCGACGCTTTTTTAAGTTGCGAATATCTTTTCCGGCTCCGGGGGTCCTCGGCCCCCACGAACTAGATGATGATTATTTGCTTTGAAACAATTGTGTAACTTCATGTTTGAAAGAAGAATATTCTCGGCCTCCGTAACCCTGGCCCCAAGGGGGACGCCTGCCCGGCCTCGGTTTGTAGGAAAAACGGAATCTTTCTTTTAAAAACATGCTGCTACCACACTTTTGTCCATGATTATATATAAAATGCATAGAATGAGAGAAAGCAATATTGAGCGAAATATATACAATATAATTTGAAGCTCATAAAAAATTTTTGTGGACTTTCTTGTGAATGGTCAACACATAATTACACAATTCCTATAAGACTAGCCATGGCATAGCTGAGCAAAGTTGAAAAAGAGATCGTTGTCACTAGGAGCGAATCCAATTCATCAGACGTTTGGAAGCGGAAAGCGGCTCTTGTTGGCCACGTAGGAAGTTTTGTGTCCTTTCAAGGGTTAGTCGACTTCGTTCATCGTGTTCTTCCTCTCTAAAAAACAGAATGATTGAGCTTGTTAGTGAAGGAAATCGTTTTGACACTTGAATTTTACTTCTAGTAGTATCAAAACGATTGCCTGCATAACACTTACTCTTCTTCTTTAGCCATAAGCTCAACAGTCAAGTTGTTCTTTTGATCAACCAACTCTTTCAATTCCCTCATCAGCGAGTCAATCATTTGTTTTTCTTCTTCTGTTTTATAATCTTAAAAAATCGTTTTCTATTATAACAACTTCATCCTCTTACCATCATTCATAGCAAAATGAGCCAATTTCTGCTGAACGATGGCGATTTTTTCAGTCGTCTCATTCAACGTTCCAATTACATTGAAGTAGTCTTGTTTTCGGACCAACGCATCTTTCTCTTGAGTTAGCTTCATCTTCTCTTCGAAGAATTTTTGCTCATCCTCACTACCTGGTTCTAAATTTTTAAATATCCAAAAAAATCACTGACAAGTACATACCAACTTCACTTAATTTCTGTCTGATGTAAGAATCCAGCCTATCAATTTCTTCCATTCGATCAGAAAGTTTTTGGAGCTCTTCCGCTAGTTTGTCGGTATTTTTTATATCAGACTCAATCTTGGAGACAATTTTCCTTGTAGGAGTGGCATTCAAATCAACTGCACTGCGGACATTGTCCTAAAGTTGAACAAGAATAGTCATTTTTCTGCTATTTTACAAACACACGATAGGTTTACAAATTCTTATAGCATCTGCTGAAATGCTCTGGGGCTATTTTATTATGAAAAAACAGAGTTTCTTTTCATAGGGTCAAATTACTGATCTAGAGGAACAAAAATTCTGGTCATGGTGCAAAATCTTGATCATAGTGGGCAGGGTCATTATCGTCTTTAAAAATTACGCGAGGGGTCTAGGTTTCTGCCTCCCAAAGTGCAGGGGAGGGGGTCTGGAAAGCCTTGGCCTTAGCCTTAGCCTTGGCCTTAGCCTTGGCCTTAGCCTTAGCCTTGGCCTTAGCCTTGGCATTGACCTTACCCTTAACTTTAACCTTAGTCTTAACTTTATCCTTGGCCTTATCGCGTAGTGGCGCCGTTTGTGTCCATTTTGTCGACCAGCCTTATTATTGAACCAGGACTTTTGCCCATTAAGACTTTTATTCCTATATTCCAGTATCTTTGCCCCCTATAATTATAACTTTTTCCTTCAACTTCCCCACCATGATTTGATTTCAAAATTGTTCTATTGCTTATTACATGCACTTTTTTCTTACCACTCTATTCGTAGAAACAAAATTTGCGATGGTTTCGGCCAACTCTGGACCTCGCATACTCCCAAATCTCTTTACTCTGTCGAACATATTGTTATCCGTTGTGTAGCTTGTTGAAAGATGCTTTAAAAATTTACAATAGTACAACCACCAATACAATATATATTTGGTCGTTAGTGAAAGTTTTAAGCTTTTGCAAGTTCATTCCCTGATTCAGGGAAACGGTTGTTTGTGTATTGAAGTGAAATCTTTTTAAAAACTCGAATTTTCAAGAAAATTTTATCTCTCTCGGGGTTTTCCTATGTGAGGAAACGATTGTGCGCATTGTCGAAGCCTGAAAACACTTCGCTAACCCTGATTCAGGGAAGTGCTTGGTTATTGAAACGAAAAATAAAATCGTTTTTCCGATTTATTTCGATTGATTTTTGGCATTATTTTGTTTGGTTGATATTCTTTTTGTTGTTTTGTTTGGTTTTCAATAAAATTTTTGTTTCAATACACCAACCGCTTCCCTGAATCAGGGATTCAGGGAAGCAGTTGGTGTATTGAATCAGGGACGTATTTTCAGGCTTTGGCAATGAGATCTTGAAAATCTTGATCTCGCGCACTCGATTCCTCGCATAGGAACACCCCAAGAGAGATGAAATTTTCTTGAAAATTCGAGTTTTTAAAAAGATTTCACTTTAATACACCAACAACTGTTTCCCTGAATCAGGGAATGAACTTGCAAAAACTTAAAACTTTCCTAAAACATTTGTTTAGTAAAATGTATACCTCTGTTGAAGACCCATTTACAAGACGTTGAGTTGGTCGGCTGCATGCAGGTATCAATGGACTTCCATCTAAAAATTTTTTCAAATTTCCTTGTGCTAATATAAGTCAATTGATTTTTGTTTTAGCCATTCAAACTATAAAATAATACTTACAAACTTTTCTCTGCATTACTGGTGAGGGCTGATGCTTCTTGAATTGGTAGACTGTCACTTTGGGTTCGCGATGATCTACAACACAAATTTCATGCTCTAAGTTTACGAATCTACACAAAACAAGAAGAAAAAAGTGGCAAAAGCAAAAGAGGTGGTGCATTAAAGCATTGGACATATAACAATAGGGTTGTCGAGATCTCGAAATCGGAATCTCGATCTCGAAAATCTTGATCTCATTCTTTGATCTCGATTCAAAAATCTCGGAGCTCTTTTCCCAAGCGCGACGCAAATAACAGGATTCCAAAAACTGATGCTTAAGCTTAGGCTTAAGATTAAGGCTTGGGCTTAGGCTTAAGCTTAGGCTTAAGCTTAAGATTAGGCTCAAGCTTAGGCTTAAGCTTAAGCTTAAGCGTAAACTTAAGCTTAAGCCTAGCCCAAGCCTAAGCCCAAGCCTAAGCTTAAGCCTAAGCTTAAGTCCAAGCCTAAGTCTAAGCTTAAGCCTAGTCCTTTAGTGGATATTTTTCCATAAAATTACTTCAAAAAAGTATCAGTTTTTGGAATCCTATTGATTGGGTCTCCTCAGGAGAAGTTCTCCAAAATCTCGATTTCGACAACCTTATATAACAACATACCTAGCACTCGCAAATCTCCATTCGAAGAGAAAGAACTTATATGTTTTAGCATATCACCTTCACGTAAAGACGAACATCTTCTCAAACAAGAACCATTCAGGACTAATAAAAAAACATTTAAAGCAAAATAGACACAAAGGTGCAATTTTGACACATTGATATGCATTGAAACGAAGCTTACTTCCATCTGGACTTGAAGGAGGCAATGTTGTCGAGATGGCCACTGTCGTTCCATCATGCTTGGCTTCGTCGATCAACCGACGAGCCTCTTCTCTTAAACGACGCTGTCGTTCTTCATCAGTCTCTGTTGTAGCTATTATAGCAGCAGCGGGGTTTTCCAATAGTTGTCTAGCCTTGAGTCGGAGTTGCTCCCTTCGTGCGGTTGTTTCAGGCTCTTCTTCACCTGCAGAAGAGCGTCTCCTCGAGATTGGTTGAAGGTTTTTGATTTCTCTAAATTTGATCAATAACCCCATTTTCCCTGAATCAGAGCCAGGGAAACATTTTCAAGCCTCGGAAATGCGCACAATCGATTCCCCGCATAAAATTACCCCTAGAGAGCCTATTTTCAGCGAGTAATCTAAATTTTTCGATTTTCGCTTCAATAAACACACTGTTTTTCCCTGAATCAGGGTCGGGGAAGCGCTTTCACGTTTCGGGAATGCAGTATGTACATAGCTTACTCTTTTAAAGATTTGATAGCTTCAACTTCCACATCTGTTTGGGTTTTTGTTGTCTCTGACTTTTGTTCCTCGTCACTATCCGAGTCGAACGGCCGTAGCAATTGCTTTCTGGTCATGAGTGGCGTTGTCAACTTACTACCACTTCGACTTCCTCCCTCCTTAACGTATGGAACAACAGCCTCATACTTGATATCACCACCTTCGACTTGCTCGGGCACATGACGAAAGTCGATCGCGTCCGCATCTTCTCGTATCTTCCTCATTTCCTCTAATTCTTTCATGACTTTTTCTTCTTGCTCGGTTAAACCGAAATCGAACATGGTGGAGATTCGATTCTCGGAGTTTGCGGGACTGGCAACCGCGTCTTTTTCATCGCGTGACTTGATCTCTGCGAATTTATTTGTTAACACAGTTCTGGGTTTGGGCCGAGGTGGTGGACCACTACTGAAAAGTGGTGGAGCACTTTCGGTAGGTGAGGTTTTTGGTGTGACTTCTCTGTTTTCTTTGTCTTTTTCCTGGCTGCCTATCCTCCATGATGGGCGAACTTTTGTGGTTTCACTTGCGGAAGTGGTTGGGATAGGTTCAATTTTAGGCTGGAGTTCTTCTACCTTGATGGACTCTTCTCGCCATTTTTCAATGTCGTTGTTGATTGAGGAAAATCCGGATATGACATTTTGGTCTAAAATAGGAAGATGAGGTTCATACAAATTTTGATGATTTGTATATACAGTCAAACCTCCGTTTTATGACACCTGACGGGGGACATAACGACCACGCAGGGATGCCAGCGGGAAAATTTGGTATATAAAGAACTCGACTTGCTATATTACCAAATTTTTCTGCCGGCATCCCTGCGTGGTCGCTGTTATAAAACGGAGGTTTGACTGTAAAGAGATTTGTTGGCTTTATCTTTATGTACTCATGGATTTTATTACCCTTACCATAATCAGGTTGATGAGATTCAATTGGTTCTACTTTATGCTCAAGAATTCCATTCACGACTTCTTGAGATGCTCTCGAGGTAATACTTTGAACATCTTTGTCACTAAAAATACTTTATATTTAAATTTTTAAGGTGTGGACTATCAACCCCATTAGCTTATTTGGTTTACGGGTCTTGAAGCCTCCCTCTCCCTTCACTATCCCCATTCCTCCCCCGCTCCATCCCTTCCCCTCTTCTCTCTCCCTACCCATCCCTCCCTTTTTCTTTCTCCTCTTCCATTCCTCACTCTCCTCTCTTACTCATTCACTCCCTACCCATCCCTCCCCTCTCTTCCTCCTCCACCCCTCACTCTTCTCTCTTATTCACTCCCTCCTCCCCTTCCTCCCTTCTTTGCTTACTCCTCCTTTCCCCATTTCTCCCTCTCTTCTTCCCTTCTTCTCCTCGTCCCCATTCCTCCTCCGCCCCATCTATACTCTGCTCCGATACTCAACAACGGGTCACAAAAACGGGACGACAAAAACGTGACGATGGATGGAATTACAAGCACAATTGTCGTCACAATCCCGTTTATGTATTATTTGTCGTCTCGTTTGTGTGTTATTTAAACGATCGTTCCATCCCGTTCTTGTCTATATGTTATTCTTTGTCTATATCTATGACTTACTCGGCATCACCTTCCTTGAGGAGTATGGAAGATAGGAAAATTTGCAGGGTGCATAAGCGGATTTCTTTTCTCAATGGGCGTAATTTCAACTTGAGCTCGGTTTTTGTGCCAGGCATTTCATTGACAAAATAACGCAAGTTTAAAGAAATTGCCGCTAGTGGTCGGTATTTTCCTTTGGAGTTTAGCTCTTCAACAACTATTGTCCATTCCTAAATTTACGTTGCAGATGTCGGCCGAAAAGTTAGTGAACATGTTCTTGCAGTTTATGGAAGGAGGCTCGATCCCATATTCGTGAAATTTCAATATAGAGGGTCATGAAAATTTGTTTACCAGATCCCCAAAATGTAAATTTTTTGTACAGTTATCCCAATTTCGACCTCAAAAAGCAAAGTATTACTTTGTCATCATACTGTTCTTTGGCATCTTTATACAAAGTCGTAATCACTTCAAGAAAATCTGATGCCAATTCTGGCCAAACCACTAAAAATCTCGATGGGCTGGCAAAACTAGATTCCGGCTTTCTTGGCTTACAAACATATCTACGCCTTCTAAAATTCTTTAATTTAAAGGACCAGTCGAGTGGGGAAAAGTTGCCATTTTTTGTTGATATTCGGGGAAAGTTCATGAAAAATGGAGCATTTTTTGTTTTTGTTCTGCAATCGTTGTAGTTTTTGAGAAAATTGCGTTTGAAGTTTCGTCTGTGTATTACAACGAAAACATGAACGCAGTGAAAATTCGTCCCTGAATCAATAAAAGTTGTGTATTGACGCGAAAGTTTTTTTAAATTTTCGTTTTTCATCGGCTTACAAAAACTGCCAAAAAAATTTTGAATTTTCGCGTCAATATATAACTTTTATTGATTCAAGGACGAATTTTCACAGCGTCCATGTTTTCGTTGTAATACGCAAATTTTTCAAAAATCGCCAACTTCTCGGCAACGATAACGATTCAGAATTTACTGTAAAAACAAAAAATGCTCCATTTTTCATGAACTTTCCGAATATATAACTTTTTCATAGTGTTTTTTTCGAATGGACCTTTAATTTTTTTCACGTATCCGTGCCCCTTTTACCTGTGCATAAGGGAAATAGCAACTTTGTCGGGATGCCATTTATCATTGCAATCGAGTATAAGTTCACCAAATGTAACAGTAAATTTGAACTTGGCTGCTTTCTTTTTAGCACTAGCGCGTTGGATTTTACGTATAACCAAGCTCATTTCATCTAAAAGGAAGATGGAAATGTGTTCATGTGTTGTATTTATTCTACGATCATAATAATCGCGTTAAAAAGCATATATTGACTGTTTAAGATATAATAAATAGTCGTAATGATTCAAATAAGGTATAATAAATAGTCATAATGATAAAACAGAAAAGCACTCAATATATGTTATTTTCATTTCAAAATAAAATGATGATTGTTATCTGCCAGCTGATCAAAGCGGAAGAATTACAAAATCAGCTAAAATTTTGTTTTTTTGTGAGCTCGGTCATTTTTTCAAGTGAAGATGTGAAGTGGTAGCCAATTAACTTTTTCAGGGTTTTCGTTTTGATGTAAACAAAATTTTAAACCGCTAGCGACAACTTATGCTTTATATCTCTTTCAACAAAAACTCGATTTTTGAGCAAAAAAATTCAATTTTTGAGCAAAATTCGATTTTGAGAAAAAAATTCGATTTTGAGCAAAAATTTTGATTTTTGAGCAAGATTCGATTTTTGAGCTAAATTATTTATCTTTGAGCGAAAATGTCGATTTTTGAGCAGGAAAAAATAGCCCGTATGCGATGGTCAAGTGGTCCAATGCGCCGCCTGTCCGATCTGGTAAGTTAAGCAACGTTGAGCCTAATGGTCCATCCCACTAGGGCAAAAATTTTGATGTTTAACAAAATTCTTTTACAAACAATGGAGCTTTATATGAAAATTACCAGTTCCTTGTTATAAAACTTTTCGCTTAAGATCTATTTTCTACAACAAAAAAATTCAATTATTTTTCATAAGCTCAGAACTAAAAAAAACGACTTCTTGTTTCTACGAAATGCCATGCTTTATGGCGGCAACTCGAGACTCCAATGCACAAAGTTAATTGTAAATGTGCCTCACACGAATTCCAATATATCATTTCTGTCTTGGAACAGAGGCAATGGGGCTAAGGGTGCGCGTTAGCAGTTGTGAAACACATTTCACGACGATTTTCGGATGCTAGCCTTCCGGTAACGGGTTTGAATTTGCTTGAACATTGACACGAAAACCCTGAAGTTTACATTTTTTTAAATACGCCTTTATTGGGTGTATTTAAAAAAGAAAGATGGAATTCGTTTATAGCTCGACGAGACGAACAACACGACACCAAATTTATCCAATTTGAGCATTGTTTTGGGTTATTGAAACGAAAACCCTGAATCGTACCTCCTCAATTTTTCGGCGACCTTTTTTTGATCGACTATTTGTCCAGACCCCCTTATTTTGGGAGGCAAGCCACATACACACATGGGACTCGAACTCTGTACCTTTAGATTAAAGAACAGTACTCTATCCAACTGCGCTATGCGATCTTATTTTACATGTTCTTATACCCCTACCCTGAATCAGAATTTTCGTTTCAATAACATAAAACAATGATCAAATTGGATAAATTTGGTGTCGTTTTGTTCGTCTCGTCGAGCTAAAAAGAATGACGTCTTTTTTGAAATCAATAAGTAAGAGCATAGCTGTACAAGGAGGGGGGTACTGGCGCCCTAAATACGAGGTGGTCCCCCACCACCTCCACCAAAAAAAACGACCTTTTTTTTGATAAAATATTTAATTTTCATGCCTTATCGACCACTTTGTACGAAGTGGGAAACTTTTTATAATAAACA
>OZJO01005597.1:0-45535 GCA_900406225.1 Acrobeloides nanus | reverse complement strand
AACAACCCCATTTTTTTAAAAATTTTGTAGGGGGTCAGAAAAATTTTTTCAAGAAGAAATTTATTCCAAACAGGGGGCTATCTATGTGAAAAAAATTTTTGACACGAAAAAAAATATTTTTGGTCGTTTTTGAAAAAAATGAACTTTTTTGTGCAAAAAAAATGAACTTTTTCTTCAGTTTTTAGCTATGGAGATAATAAAACAATATAATATGGTATAAAACTTGCTACATTTGGTTCTGGTGATAAAAAGCATCGTTTCCAGCTATTTTATGACGTTTGGCAGTTGAACTGCCAAGCCGACAGTTGAACTGCCAAACGGGCAGTTGAACTGCCAAATTGGTAGTTAACTGGCAACTGAACTGCCAAAATGGCAGTTGAACTGCCAATATTAAAACCGCGTGTAAATGACTCAAATCAGGCCGTTAGGTGGTCATTTGATCAAAAGAAAATTTTTTAAAACAATTTTTTGAAATTGACCTTGGCAGTTGAACTTCGCGATTTTGGCAGTTTTTTGACAGCCCTGCTGGATACATGGGTCTGTGATACCCAGAGATCCGGGATTCCTTGGGTCCTGTAGGTCCCTAGTGTTCCAAAAAATTGGTTCCCTTTCGCAATCTGGAACAGAGATAAACCTTTTTCTTAGTATATTTGACAATCACCATAGTTTGTCTAACTCCATTAATTTCAATAAATTGCTGGTCATGTTTATCAGTAGAATTCTGATCCAAGAGTGTAGCAGTCATAACTTTATTATTACTACCATACCAAAAGCCAGATGCACAAGCACTTGGTGTATCTGTAACAGATTCATTCGGATTTGAACCATTACCCGCGAAAATATTTGGAATCCCATGATGGTTTCTGCCTCTTGGTGGCATATACCCAGTATGATGGTAACCGGGATTTTGGCCGTTATCATCGGGCGTTTTTGTGAATCCATGATGATTTAGGCCCTTTGTAGACCTGTACCAATAATTTTGATGCCCATATCGTGTTTTGTTCCAGAATTTGTGATCAAAAAGTGGTTGACCTTCAGGATGGTGATTCAGATTTTTATAATTGTTATCAAGGTCACCATCTGGAGGTGGAGGGTTTTGCATGAAAGCATTTACTGGGTGGGTTGAATTTCCAACGAAAAGCTTTGTGTTTCGATAAATTCCATAAAAGAGTTTGCGAGAAGCTAAATTTACTAATTATAATCTGGAAAGGATAAGGTCTGCCAGGGGAAATGGCCAGAGACAAGGTTAGGGTCTGTGAGGAGGTACGGACCACGAGAAAAGAAGATTGTGTTATAATACCGATAAATAAATTTTTTTAAATCATCTCATATAGGATTCGAAAATTGAAAATTGGTCTCTGGGTTCTCATTTACCTCGATTTTGACATATAGTACTTTTTGGTATACTAATCATAGCTTCCGTATCAGAACTTGATCCCAAAGTAAAAAATTGATTTCCAGTATCCCCCAATTGAGTATCGCCTCCTGACAGAGTACAGTCAACTTCAAAACTAGCCAATCCCATATTTGTCCCATTTAAATAAGTTACATTGCTAGGCGAATGTAGCATTAGAAAGTAAATACATATGAGCATTCTAAAAAGCAAAAATTTTATAAAGCATTTCCCGCCAAGAGAGAATATCTTTATCCATGATGAAGTGTCACCATTCTCTCTTTCCAATGGATAATGTTTTAAGAAAATAAAGGCAAGAAATCTACGACGAATTTTATGGGGGATACTTTAACAACTTTTTTGAAAATACTAGCACTTTAAAGATGGAAAAGTTTGGTCAAATAAAATTATAGAATTGGTAGGATCGCCCCTTGATCAATTGAGTTTAAAGTGAGACGCTTATCACTTCACCATGGGTGTTGAAATTTTTCTCTTGGAGGAAAATGCACATTAACTTATTTACATATTAGTTGACTCCTTGCTATCATCATTACTTTGTCTGAAAATATTATGTGAAGCAACTAACATAACATCGATCATTCGCGCAATATTGTGAAAATCCTAAATGTTTGTAATAAATATTAAAAATTGACAATTTTACGCTATGATTTAGATCAGTTCTTGTAGTTAGATTAATCATGATGTTTGAGATTATAAAAATGTTATATCCAGTTAAATTTGAAGGGTTCATTAAATTTGTTATATTATTGGCGATATCGCCAGCAGTGGCATTCTAAAATGTAATTGAAAAAAGATGACATTATAATCGGTGGTCTGAGATCAAGTAATACCTCTCCTGGTCAGAGATCGGGCAATACTTTTCCCAGCTTTAAGGTGCACGTATTTTCTGAGCCTAATAACTTACATGATTTAAATTGCAAAAAGCTATAATAAACGGATCTGTTGCATTCGTGCAATCTAGTGTTGAAGGATCTAAAATATCTAACATAAGCAGTAGCATTGAAGCCCAACTATACCACTAGTGGTTGGTGTTTCTGTAGTTTTCGTTACGCTATTAGTTTTCGTAGTTGGCGTCCTTGTAGATTTTGTTACACGAGTAGTTGTCGTAATTGATGTTTCTGTAGTGTTCGCTAGACCAGTAGTTGGTGTTCTTGCAGATGTTATTGTTTGAGTGGGTGTTGTATTAGTTGATGTAACGGGCGGAGGCCGATCTGTAGTAGTAGAAATTGCCTTAGTGGATGTAGACGGTGCTGGACTGATATGAGTTGTCGAAGCAGACGTTGAAATTGCGACCGTTGTAGTGGAGTGTAAACTAACTGTCGTATTAACAGGGTCTATAGTAAAACCTAAAGGTATATACATTTCGTTAGGGCATTGTTCCCATAAAGATGTTATGGCACAGCAATAACAATCAGTAACGTTAATTGTTGGTGAAAAATTTTTGCTATCAGCACTGCGAAGATTTTGATTAGATTGGCATAAAGAATTATTTAAATGATAACTAGGCTTCCAATTATTATATTGTACAAATATTATTGGAGCTCTTATGTTGGTTACGTTATCAAGTCCATAGGTAATGTCAAATAGAATATATACACTTGAATCGGATACATTCAATTGACAAATTCCATGTAAACAGCTGGAAAAATGCATATGGATTTCATGTCGATATAAAAAGGTTCAGAGCCCTTGCGCAAGAGCAAATGGTGTAAAATTCATCTCGTAAAGAATATGATTTCTTTTATAGGGAACAATTGGACATTTTATGGGTTATCTTGCCATATATAGCTTTTCTGTGGCTTCCCGACATTAATATTCCCCCCCCCCACTCATGGTCGTTATAATGAGTGGACGATCACCAAAATTCGATTTATAGACAAGTTTAAAACCGATTTTTAATTTTGTATCCCCAAAAATTTTTGCTTGGAGGACAAGGGGTAAAAAATCGAATTTTTAAAAAGTTCTCCAAATCGGCTGATTTTTTGTACGCAGGGGTTTTTCAACATGGGGAACTTGAATCTGAAGAAATTTTTTGATTTTGACCACAGGAAAGGGTCTAATTGGCCAGGGGATCAAACCTGCGAAAATTTCATAAAATGTAAAAATCGAAAATGCTGGGCAAAATTTTTTCATGTATTTTTGAAGGGGATCTTTTTTGATTCTATAAAAACAAAATTTCGAATCCGGGAATCGAACCTGATTATTCAAGATAAATCTTGACCACTTGTTCCTTCGCCATTCTATGAACATTTTTTTATCTTCGCGAAAATTTTCTATAATTAGTGTAAAATCTTTCAGACGTACGTGTTATTATGAGTACCATTTGATGCGTATATAATAACTTCATTTAAATATCCACCTCCAACCCATCCCATTATTTGATTAGCACTAATGTTAATGAAGTCAGAAAAATGAGTGACTTGAAATTCGTAAAACGCAATTATATTAACATCAGTGCCCTCAATTTGGGCGGTGCTAATAATAGTAATTGCATTATATGGACAAAAAACTATATAAGCTCTATAAGTATAAATCATTGAAAAATAGCTTACAGTGTGCATTTCCATAGTTATTCTGTATTATTGTTAATAAACCAATCAGATTAATAAATTTTATATACATAACCCTAAAAGTTCAAGAAAAGATGAAACTGGGGACCGTTTCAATTATCCAGAAGTTTTAAGAACTTTCTACTTCCGGTTCCAACTTCCGGTTTCAATTATCAGAGGATTGAAACGAGCTCTTGGTAACCATGTTTTGACCGGTCTCGAACGGCAGCAGGACATATGTTAACCAAAATGTTTCAGGGAGCTGTTTCAACGGACTTGTTTCAACCGATTTGTTTCAATGGACATGTGTCAACCATGTGATACGTGAAAAATCGCTATAACTTTAACAGATCAACGTTTCATGCCTCCAAATTTGACCGACTCCTGAGTGGCGCAAATTTGGAAGCATAAACGTTTATCTGTTAAAGTTATAGCGTGTCACATGGTTGATAGGGGTCCTTTTTCGTCTCGACATGTCCTTTGAAACAAATCGGTTGAAACAAGTCCGTTGAAACAGCTCTCTGAAACATTTTGGTTAACATATATCCTGCTGCCGTCTCGGACCATTCAAAACGTAAAGGGGTCCTTTTTCGTCTCGACCTTTCGGTCGATCGCGGAGGGAGATCTTCAATTTAGGGAGAGACCAAAAATTTACTCCAAGAAATTGTAGAAAAAAAGATCTCCCTATTAGTGTAAAATTCAAAAATATCAAACAATAAAATAAAGCAAATATTTCCTCGAAGCACATTCCTCTTCGAAAAATTAGCTCCTTTTCTCCTGACTTTCTGATAAGAAATGCGTGGACACACATAATCTGCTTATAATTTTATCCGTATTTATCATTCCACTGTAAAATCCTAAACAAGCAAAAACCCCAAAAGTATCATGGAGAAAATTAAACGACCAATGAAATCCTTAATTTAAAGAACAAACAATCCGTAAGTACGAAAAATTGTAGTAAAAACTAATAAATTTTTGGTTGCGAAGCACATTCTTGCCTCTTAACGACACCCTTCCCCGGAAATTCGGAGGAAGGGGGTTGTACATGTGCGTGACGTAAATCTCATACGCCACAACAGTGGTAAAAGTAAGTTTGCTTTTTTTACCTCCATTTGCATACTTCTGCTGTAAGCCGAAAATACGTTTTGAATATTATTTTCTGTGGTAGGACCAAAGTCTACTGTTGCAAGTGCGCCTGGAACTGTATCACATCTTATGTAGAAATCAGCGCTCGAAAAGTTAAAATAATCGATATATGGAGACTTTTGAACAACTCTTAAAATGATTTTCAGCGCTGAAAAATCTTAAAATGTAATACAAATATTAAATTGTTATAAAATTAAATTGAGATCATTTTATTTCCAAAAAAGTTTATATAAATCACATATTTTCATATTTTGGCCTAGGCAGTCTCAAATTTAGCTTCCTATTCAAACCATTTGAAACTTTTCCATTTACTTTTCCATTCATTCTATTATGCATATAGGTCTCTTTTGTTGAAATGTTGTTAGCTCTTATGTTAGATATAGTTGTATTAGGTTCACCAGAACTGCTAGAATCTCGCCTTGTTAGTTTGTATTGATGAAAGCGTTTGTATAAATAAATTAGAAGTAAGACGATTCCTTGAGAGCCATTTACAATAGTAAAAAGGTAGTGCCATGCGGTGATAGATGGTGTGAATAAAGTTAAATATTGAAGGATCTAAAATTTTTTTAATCTGTGATGAGGGACAAAATTTCTAACTATGGATGGGTGTATTATCTGGGAGATGATGATTTCCGATTCAAAATCGGAAAATATCTTGGTCCTCGAGAAAAAAACATCAATTTTCCAGAAACAAGGAATTTACCACCCCTTTGTATTCCACCCAATGGCTATGCCACTGCCTATATTAGTAAAAAATTGTTATTACCCAAGGTATCCCCAGAGTACATTGCATGAAAAATAATGCTATCAATTTTTCTTGGCTAGCTCTTCTTTTTCCAATAGGCTTTGAATTAGTTCTAATTAATCTTACACCACATAATTTTGGAAAAAGTCGAAAAGAAATAATAACTAAACAAAAGATCCCATTTGCTACCAATAAAGTTAGTGGTATGACGACCCCAGGAACGATATAATCTGGTCTTATCCAACAGCTAAATTTCTATAGAACATCCAAAAATTTTAAAAATGCCTTACAACTCATCATCTCTGTTATAAAAATCTTTGAACGCTAATCCAAGAATGAGAGCCATAAGAGTAGGAAAACCTAGAAAATTTCAAACTGATTAATTTTTATAATTTTTTGATACCTAAAGTAACACCGATGATGATAATTTTGTGTGTTAGCCAAGTCATAATTTTTTCACTGGCTGTTGTCCAAGAAAAAACTTTTAAGATTCTCCAAGCTTGAAATATGGACATGCAAATGCAACTAAAATTTTGTCACTTCAATTCATTGACTATCTAAGAGACTATGGAGCTGGGGGGAGGGAGTCGGTAGTACCACCTAAATTAGGATGGTGTATGAACTTTTGTGGTACCACCCAAAACCGCTTACCCACCGGATTGCACTATCTCTTCCCGCGAACTTTTAAAAATGCACTGCCCTATCATCTAATGTTAACTATTAATTTACCATAACAAAAGCCAATAATTAATCCCTGCTACAACTTTACACCCTGTACTTCCAGAAGTATGCTTTTCATCAGAAAATATTCCAAACGAAATATAAAAAATTAACAAAACTGTATTATAAAACAAAGTAAACGTGTCCACAGTTGTTCTTGCATATAATAACCGTGAAAGTTTTGAGCCTTTAAATAATGAGATTCTAAAAATTTTAATCCTTTTGCTAGTAAGAATCTAATACCTATGCATAAGAAAAATGAGATTTAATGTTATGAGGCTGAGTATAGAACCCATGTTGATAATATATCCGATAACTGTTAAAGCCGTGTTACATAAGCTAGGGTCTTTTTGCATGCCGTCCTAAAAGTTTATTTTATATATGAAAATGAAAATTTGAAATAACTAACCACAATAAGGGTAAAATCTGTTAAATGATCACATTCGGAGACCCAAAAGTCACCTTCGTCTCGAAAACTGCATGTTTGATTGGACCAAAGAAGGTTTGTTCTGTCAAAGTATGTAAGTTTCATAGTTCCATGTAGTGGTCGTGCGTTCTAAATATTATGAATCGTGACTTGCTAATTAGGGTGAATAGGGCAAAGTGAAGACTTAATTTTAATATAGTGTTTGATGGAGAATATATGATAGATATCGAAAGTAGGTACCAAACCCAGAACAAGGATCTTGTTTTAGGACTCAATAGGGTCCCGTGGGTTTTTGAGGTCCTAGACCCATGAATCACAGATGATTATGACACATTGAGTCGGGGTCTGTGAAGATCTAAAGAGATACATGGGTCTGTGAAGACCTAGAGATCCGGGATTCTTTGGGTCCTTGATGTCCCCAAAAAACTGATTCCTTTCGCATTCTGGAACAGAGACGTACCTTTTTCTTAGTATATTTGACAATCACCATAGTTTGTCTAACTCCATTAATTTCAATAAATTGCTGGCCATGTTTATCAGTAGACTTCTGATCCAAGAGTGTAGCAGTCATAACTTTATTATTACTACCATACCAAAAGCCAGATGCACAGGCACTTGGTGTATCTGTATCAGATTCATTCGGATTTGAACCATTACCCGCGAAAATATTTGGAATCTCATGTTGATTTCTGCCTCTTGGTGGCATATACTCAATATAATGGTGACCGGGATTTTGGCCGTTATCATCAGGCGTTTTTTTGCGTTTTTGTTGACCTTCAGGATGGGGATTCGGATTTTTATAATTGTTATCAGGGCCACCATTTGGAGATGGAGGATTTTGCATCAAAGCATTTACTGGGTGGGTTGAATTTCCAACGAAAAGCTTTGTGTTTCGATAAATTCCATAAAAGAGTTTGCGAGAAGCTAAATTTACTAATTATAATCTGGAAAGGATAAGGTCTGCCAGGGGAAATGGCTAGAGACAAGGTTAGGATCTGTGAGGAGGATACGGATCACGAGAAAAGAAAGTTGTGTTTTGTAGTACCGATAAATGAAACTTTTTTAAATCAGTCTCATATAGCCTATATATGATATAGGATTCGAAAATCGGTTTCTGGGTTCTCATTTACCTCGATTTTGACATATAGTACTTTTTGGTATACTAATCATAGCTTCCATATCAGAACTTGATCCCAAAGTAAAAAATTGATTTCCAGTATCCCCCATTTGGGTATCGCCTCCTGACAAAGTGCAGTCAACTTCAAAACTAGCCAATCCCATATTTGTCCCATTTAAATAAGTTACATTGCTAGGCGAATTTAGCATTAGAAAGTGAACACATTTGAGTATTCTAAAAAGCAAAAATTTTATAGGGCCAAGAGAGAATTCCCACCAAGAGATAATATATTTATCAATGGTGAAGTGTCAGGATTCTCTCTCTACACTCAAATGGATGAGGGTTCAGTTCCGCTAGGGCGAAAATGTTATTTGCACAACTCAAAAAACTTGTTAAATCCTCTTTTAACCCCAAATGCTAAACTTTTCTGGAAAATAGATGCCAAGTTCAATCCCTATAGGGTCGAAACTTTTGAATATCCAACTTTTTAGAAAAACTTTTTTGCCAAAAACAAAAAAATTTTCGAAATTCAATAGTTTTGACCCTCGTGGGATTGAACCTGGCAGTCCCAACTTTGTTTAACTTGCCAGATTGGATGGGATCACTCCTTACTAGCATCTAAGAAAAAGTTTAGCATTGGGTTTGAAATGGCTTTATAAAAGAAATTCTCATCAATTTTGTCATAGAACTTTCATTTTCCTTGAATTATTATCTTCTGAGTCATATATATACGGTTGCGATCCCTAGTGGATCATATGGATCAGTGGATAATGTTTTAAGAAAATAAAGGCAAGAAATCTACGACGAATTTTATGGGGGATACTTTAACAACTTTTTTGAAAATACTTGCACTTTAAAGATGGAAAAGTTTGGTCAAATAAAATTATAGAATTGATAGGGTCGCCCCTTGATCAATTGAGTGTAAAGTGAGGCGCTTACCACTTCACCATGGGTGTTGGAATTTTTCTCTTGGAGGAAAATGCTTATTTACATATTAGTTGACTCCATTCTATCATCATTACTTTGTCTGAAAATATTATGTGCACCAGTCAACAAAACATCGGTCATTCGCGCAATATTGTGAAAATCCTAAATGTTTGTAATAAATATCGAAAAATTGGCAATTTTACGCCATGATTTAGATCAGTTCTTGTAGTTAGATTGGTCATGATGTTTGCGATTACAAAAATGTCATATCCAGTTAACTTTGAAGGGTTTATTAAATTTGTTATATTTTTGGCGATATCGCCAGCAGTGGCATTCTAAAATGTAATTGAAAAAAGACCACATCGAAATCGGTAATCGGAGATCGAGCAATACCTCTCCTGATCGGAGATCGGGCAATACTTTTCCCAGCTTTAAGGTGCACGTATTTTCTGAGCCTAATAACTTACATGATTTATATTGCAAAAAGTTATAATAAACGGATCTGTTGCATTCGTGCAATCTAGTGTTGAAGGATCTAAAATATCTAACATAAGCAGTAGCATTGAAGCCCAACTATACCACTAGTGGTTGGTGTTTCTGTAGTTTTCGTTACGCTATTAGTTTTCGTAGTTGGCGTTCCTGTAGATTTTGTTACACTAGTAGTCGTCGTAATTGATGTAGTGTTCATGAGACCAGTAGTCGTCGTAATTGGTGTTTTTGCAGTTGTCGAGTTTGAACTTTTCGTTGAAAACTTTTCTGTAGTTATATTAGTTGTATTAACATAAATACTAGTTGTAGAAATCCTAGTTGTCGCCGTTGAAGTAGAATTTACATCATCTATATAAGGGCAGTCTTGTGTTGCCGATATACAGCAATAACAATAAGAATTGTAAAAATGTACATGCTGTGGATCAATTGATGTGATTGTAGTATTGTTGTCAGAGCAGTGAGCCGAATTAAAAGTCATATTTGAATGTGGTTTAAAATCAACATATTCCATTTCATATACTATTATACTAATGTTGCTGTTGTTATGCGCAATAATGAATATAATGTCAATCTTGGCATGATGAGTAATAGCTAGAGAGCAAGAGCCAGGGTTATTTTGTAAAGTCATACAACTAAAATTAAAGATATATTGTACACATGGGGTTCAGGGATGGAGTGAACTCACTGAAAATAAATTTTTCAAGGGAAAATTGAATTTTTTTAAAGGAAAAATATTTAAAAAATATGAAAATTTTTATAAAAATTGTATTTTTTGAAAAAATTTTTCCANGAAAATTGAATTTTTTTAAAGGAAAAATATTTAAAAAATATGAAAATTTTTATAAAAATTGTATTTTTTGAAAAAATTTTTCCAAAATTAAATAATCATAAGGGGGACCTTTATGAAATTTTTGGCCGGTCTTCGGCTAAAGACATAAAGGGGACCTTTTGGTTTTTTCGGCCTTTGATCGAAATGGGGGGGGGATATCCCGCCCCCCCCCTCGTTGGGACTACCCTTGATTTTCGCTTAAAATTTTATTAAACCCCTCAGAAAATGACAATTTTTGGTGAAAAATTAAAAATTTTGGGCCGGACCGGCCTGGGTCGAACTGGACGCGGCCCGAGACGCTAGTTGAAAAAGCTAGTCAAACCCAAGAAATTTTCTCCGCCCGTTATTTCATTTCATTATAATAAATACCTTATATTATGAGTTCCATTGGAAAGAAAAATATTTTCCAATGTGGCACCATTTACAAAATTTATATTAGCCGTAACACTTTGATTAGATGTTGTATAGGGCAATATAATTAGAGTATATATGGAAATATCATCAACTTGAGATTTCAAAAAGGCTGAAAGTTTGGTACCATTATGACAAGGTGGATGAGTTGGAGTTGTAATAGATGTAAGAGATGGTGATGGAGATGTTGCTGTTGTTTTCTGAGTGGATGTTGTATTAGTTGGTGTAACAGGCGGAGATGGAGGCGTATGCGGAAGATCGGAAGAGCGTCGTGTAGGGAAAGAGTGTAGATCTCGGTGGTCGCCGTATCANATATGAGTTGTCGAAGCAGACGTTGAAATTGCGATTGTTGTAGTAGAGTTTAAACTAACTGTCGTACCAATAGGGTCTATAGTAAAAGTTGAAGGTATATTTACTGCATTAGGGCATGTTTCCCATAAAACCGTCATGGCACAACAATAACAATCAGTAACATTAATTTTTTGGGAAGTGTGTGAAAAATTTTTGCTATCAGAATAGCGAAAAGTTTGATTAGATTGGCATGAAAAAGCATTTAATTGGTAATTAGGCTGCCAATTTTTATACCGTACAAATATTATTGGAGCTCTTATGTTGTTTTGGTTATTAAGTCCATAGCTAATGTCAAATAGAATATATACAAGTGAATCGGGTACATTCAATTGTAATTGACAAATTCCAAGAAAACATCTGAAAAATATATATGGGTTTCACGTTGATATAAAAAGGTTCAGCGCCGTAGCGCAAGAGCAAATGGTGTAAAATTCATATTGAACGGATAAGGCTCGATACCCCGATATAGAAATTTTATTTTAAAAAGTTTTAAAAGTAAACTCCCGTAAAATTATAGTGTATGCCAAAAAGTGGATTCTTGTGATTTTTTGGGACTTGGAAATTTATTTGTCAAAGGGTAATATTATGCTTATGTAAGTTTATGTGTGGCATCGATTGAACGCATTCCCGAACCCTGAAAATGCTTCCCTGACCCTGATTCAGCGAAAAATTGAAATTTTGAAAATGCGAAAAATGACCATTTTTGCTATAAAAACACAATTTTTCTCTGAATCTGAGTCAGGAAAATGTTTTGAGGGATCGGGAAACGCTTTTTTCATATGTTTTTGAAGGGGGTCTTTTTTGATTCTATAAAAACAAAATTTCGAACNTCTGAATCTGAGTCAGGAAAATGTTTTGAGGGATCGGGAAACGCTTTTTTCATATGTTTTTGAAGGGGGTCTTTTTTGATTCTATAAAAACAAAATTTCGAACTCGGAAATCGAACCCAATTACTCAAGATAAATCTTGACCACTTGCTCCTTCGCCATTTGCTAAACATTTTTTTATCTTTGCGGAAATTTCTATAGTTAATGTAAAATCTTTCAGACATACGTATTATTATGAGTACCATTTGCATTGGATGCATATATAACAACTTCATTTAAACGTCCACCTTCAACCCCTCCCCATATTTGATTAGCAATAATGTTAATGAACCCAAAAAGATAAGTAGTTTGAAATTCGTAAAACGCAGTTATATTAACATTGGTGCCCTCAACTTGGGCTGTGCTAATCGTAGTAATTGCAAATGCATTAAGTGGACAAGAAACTATATAAGTTCTATAAGTATAAATCATTCAAAAATAGCTTACATTGTGCATTTCCATAGTTATTCTTTATTATTATTAATAAGCCAATTAGATTAATAAATTTTATATACATAACCCTAAAAAGTTCAAGAGAAGAAGAAACTGGGAACCAGTGTTGTCCTGTGTACACATGTGTTGTGTACACACGAGCGAAGTCGTCGTAGGAATTGAATTTGAATTTATTTCCTTTATAGATTTGTTATTCGTGACAAAAGAAAATTTTGGATCAATGTGTTCAACTCACAAGTACTCATATGTACAAATGTGTACTCATGTGTACAGGTGACAACACTGCTGGGGACCGTTTCAATCATACAGAAGTCGGAATGCATTTTTACGTTGTATTTTTGTGCGCTTCCGACTTCCGGTTCCAATTTCTCGTTCCGAGGATTGAAACGAGCCCCTGGAAGCCATGTTTTGACCGGTCTCCGATCGTTCAAAACGTAATGGGATTCTTTTTCGTTTTCGGTCGAAAAGGGATCTTCAATTTAATGGGATCAAATTTACTTCAAGAAATTGTAGAAAAAAAAGATATCCCCATTAGTGTAAAGTTCAAAAATCTCAAACAATCAAATAAAACAAATATTNTTTCGTTTTCGGTCGAAAAGGGATCTTCAATTTAATGGGATCAAATTTACTTCAAGAAATTGTAGAAAAAAAAGATATCCCCATTAGTGTAAAGTTCAAAAATCTCAAACAATCAAATAAAACAAATATTTCCTCGAAATACTATTAGAAAAATCAGTGCATCGGCTCCTTTTCTCCTGATTTTCTGATAAGAAATGCGTGGACACACAATCTGCTTATAATTTTATCCGTATTTATCATTCACTATAAAATCCTAAACAACCAAAAACCCCCAAAAGTATCATGGGGAAAATTAAAAGACCAATGTTTCTTCTTGAAGATTTCAAAAATGCTTTTTAACAAAAAATTAAATGCTAAAATTTTATGCCTTTATTGATTGATTTTTATCAGTATTATAAAATAATAAAATTAAATCAAAGCAAAATTTCAGACAGAAATTTGATATTAATCACCGGGAAGATTAGTGACAAATAAAAATTTGAAGAAAGCCTCTCGGAAAAAATTTATAAAGGGTATCAGGAAAATTATGGCAGTATTAAAAAAGATGAATAGTCTAAAACATCAAAGATTAATAAAAATTAAATATAGTCTGTTTCGCGGAGAGAACATAAAAATTTGACCTCAATCGGATGGTCAAAAAAATCATAAGGGTGACCCTTAAGATCATAGGAAAATAGGGGATGGGAGCCTCCCACCCTGATACAGCCGCATGCCGCAAGGGAAAAATGAAAAACGTACCGCATGCGCTTGCGGCACGTTAAAAAAATTTATAATGTGAAGCGCGTCGACCAAAAAAAAGGTCGTCAAACGTACCGCAACCACTCTGAACGACCACCCCCCCCTTATACACCTATGCTTAAGATATTTGATGGTATTGTCGTAAGTAGGAGAGATTTCTTTCCTATGTCCCCTTTAAGCTGTATGAGAGAGCTGCTCCGACACCTAGCAAAATCATGCATGAATCGAACCCGCAACCAGTAGTGTAGGCAGCGCCATAATTTTGGTACAGATTTGGGGGAGGAAGTTTTGAAAAATTCAGGTTTGGGGGGGGGTTTGAGAAAATTTCCATTTTTCTTCCCAGAAATTAAAATTTTTTCAAGTTTGAGGAGGAATGTTCCCCTGTTTTCTCTCCTATAATTACGGCACTGGGCTTAGCTAAGGGGCAGTGAGGCGGGTGCCCCTTCCCCTAGTGGGCCGAAATTAAACAACCCTACACATAAGGGCCCCTTTATGCTTGTGGGAAAAATAGAAGTGCCCCCAAGCTGACCCTTCTCCCTATGTCATTGCCCGCGACCTCTGGTGCATTGTTCCAGTGCTCTACCAATGAACTACAAGGTCACATGAACGAAGACCTGCCAAATCCACTATGACCAGGCAACAAAATTCCCCTTTTGTCTTATATCATCCCACGTATGGCCTTATCTCTTGCTCAGTTGGTTCCAATTATTTGGACACTTTCCGCGAACAGATTATATCATAATATACACAAAAATAAATGGCAGTAAATTTAAAAAATGTGCAATTTTGTACTAATCTTCAACAAAGCAACAAAAAATCAAACATCAGTAATCCCAGGACCTCTTGAAACCACTTGATAAGTTCCTTCTTCATCAACACTCGGCATATTTCCATTTGTCGGGTCTTGATAATTCGTTATTGCCGCCAAGAGTTCCTCTGGCAGCGGTGGGAAAGAGTCCACATTGCAACTAGGTTTTCTTGGAGGTGGTGGAGGCTTTGGAGACTTTGGAGACTTTGATTTAGATGGAGAAAAGGAACTCATTCTTGTTATCTCTTCTCTTGTAGGTGATTTTGATGTGGATGGTTTAGGAGGTGGTGGCGGGGGATAATGAATACTAGCAGAAACAATCGTTTTTGAGGGACCGGCTGGAGTAACTGAGCGGGAGAAATCATCCGAAACTGTTTCTTGAGAAGGGCCCTAAAATGGAAATTTTGTAAATTTCGTCCAAATTTGCTGAATATTCTTCGAAATGGTCAAATTTTTAACCATTGGGGGATTGCCTTTATATTCCCTATTTCACAACATTTAATGCTGACTCCTTATGAGAGACGTGCCATTTGGCTTTTCCTACCTGGATGGTGATCGATGGCTGAAATTTTTTCTTCTCTAGTGGTAGCTCATCTTGTAAATCTATTGCCATCTGAGCCTGTAAGGCCATCATTTTCCTTGCTGCAGCAGAAGTTGAGGGCTGGTCGGGTTGAAGGCCTACCAAACATGTTTGAACCGCTCCTGGCGGTAGATTCTGAGGTCCGATGCAATTGGCTAAAATCGATTTTATACAAAAGTTAACTACCACATATTGGGAAGGGGTAGGACAACGGATAAAACTCTAAAATAGCCCAAATCGCCTAGAGAACGAAAAAATTCAAACTGTCCTTTGTTAGCTTTTGACTAACTCTGATTGAGGTTTTATATAAAAGGATCCAAAATGTGCCCCTCTTGGGTCGCCAAAGACCTCTAGACCCCGGTTCTCTCGGGGTTAGGGATGGGAGGGTGAGGCATATATGTTCAAAAGGGCCGTCCTCCCCCACCACCAAAAATACCTACCTAGGTTGATGGTAGGGAGAGAAACGGAATAGAATTTTTTTCTTACCAGTTATAGGTGACGGTTCCACCCCATTTCCAGACGACACCGACGACGTCCTAACACTAATATTATCCATAAGTATAGCTTTGCATTGACATTTCGGACANTTACCAGTTATAGGTGACGGTTCCACTCCATTTCCAGACGACACCGACGACGTCCTAACACTAATATTATCCATAAGTATAGCTTTGCATTGACATTTCGGACAAGAAGGATTCTCACTACCATTTAAAAACGACTGAAGGCATTTTTCATGAAAGATATGTGAACATCGGAGTGCTTGTAAGGAGCCATCATGAGTTGCATAACGTTGGCCACAAAAATTGCAAAACAGCTCCATTTCTTGGATTAGTGTAGTGGCACACTTTTTGGCGACTTCTTCACTATCCTCATCGGAGAGTTGGTTATAGAGTTCTTGGAGGCGTAAGTGGCATTTCATCATGGCATGCTAAATAAAGGTATATTGTAAAGTTCTCTCTGTGTTATGTGCTAGTTTCCTCTTAAAATAATGACGGAATGGGCTGGGATAATTTGTTATATGGCCTCTTTGCACGATGCAACTTGTGCCCCTGAACTAGTGTATCCTGACAGAATCATCATACTCACTTTACATCCTATCATTTTTGCTATCTCCAAACACTTTTTATTCAACTGTATAGCTTGACATTCACACTGTCCACTATAATGAGCTCGACTTTCCGATGCGGATTTTGCCATGCTTCCTAGTACTATAACCTGGCCAAGTCTATCATTTAGTTGACTCATTAAGCGGAAAGCTTGTTCATAGCGTGCCCAACTTTTGGTAACAGTTTCACGAGCTTCAGATTCACCGAGTTCTCGATAAATATCGGCTAGGCTAGCCAAACAACGAGCATATATTGATTTGCTGTTAGTCTCGTGTGATAGGCGAAGTGCTTCCTAAAATTAAAAAAATGTGTAAATATTACAGGNCAGTTTCACGAGCTTCAGATTCACCGAGTTCTCGATAAATATCGGCTAGGCTAGCCAAACAACGAGCATATATTGATTTGCTGTTAGTCTCGTGTGATAGGCGAAGTGCTTCCTAAAATTAAAAAAATGTGTAAATATTACAGGATGAGGCAAAAAGGGGACTTTTTATGATTTTTTACATGATTTGGGACCTGAATTTTTTCTAAAATGAATCACTAGGGGTAATTTTATGCGAAGAATCGATTGCGCGCATTACCGGACCCGAAAAATGATTCTCTGACCCTTATTCATGACTCTATCAAAAATTACTAAGATATGAGAGTTTCACTAGGGGTCCCTATTATTGGAAACATAAGGAGAGGAGAATATAGGGATGCTATAATGCCTCCAAAAGGAAGAACAGCCCCCTTTTTGATATCTCTGCATCCTTTCTCTGCATTTGGTTGAAAATTTAAAACAAAACATGGCTTTCTTTTTGCCTCCTTTTTGGAGATTTGATGCCTCCTTTCTAAAAATGAGTATAATATCCCTACCAATATGTTTTTCTGGGAGTATTGAGGTGGGGAGGGGGCAAACCTTTTTGGATCCTTCTACCTACTCCCTCCCACAAAATTTGAACCTACCTATATCTTTGTAGAGCGTCTAAAAATTACACCTACCTCACAAGCTTCTCTAGCATCAACTAAAGATCCTTTAACCCGTAATACAACTGATAGATGATATAAAATCAGACTTTTATATTTAGCATGAATATTATCTACTGTAACTAATTGTAATATCGATAAAGCATTTCTAAGGAATATTAGTGCTTTTGAAAGATCCCTAAAAAAATTTTTTAAAATAATTTTGATAACAATTTTATCATTACCTAAGTAAAGTGAACAATGAGCCTAGACCAACACATATTTGTAATTCTAAAAGTTTATCACCCGTCTGATTGGCAACATTCATGGCTTTTTCGAAGGCGTCCAAACTTGATTGAAATTGGCTGAAACCCATGTAGGCTAGGGCAATTGCTAAATTGGCAAATGTTTTAAAATTATCATCAGCATCATAGTGGCGTAATTTTAACAGGCGGATGGGGGAGGGGGAGAGCGTATGAATTTCAATTTTTGAAAAAGAGAGTAATGACTTATGCGTGAAGGGATAGGATACATATGTGGGAAAAACAAAAAAATCAAAGACATCTATGATTTTTGATGGGGAGGGGGTAAAAAAGTACCCCCCTGTGAACTCTTTTTCCTGCTGCATAGAAGGGAAAGGAGTATGGGGTTTTGTTCTCTAGCTACACATCATAACTTACTCAAATAGGCATATCCAGGAGTCCTTGGATCAATACTAGGATGTTGTAGACTAGCTTTCCCATACATAATAGCCTTGCTAAAATCCGCTAGCCTTTCGCACGCTTTTGACAAATTCAAAAATGCTTCAGACTTCATAAAATCATCCTGTCTGCTATTAGCCAATTCCATTTGTTGCAGCGCATAATGCAACATATTTTCGTAATCACCAGAGTCACAAAAAGACTGTGCCATGTAGCCAAGTGTTATGAAGCGATCTTCAGCGCTAAATTTGAATTATACATGGGCAAAGAGGAGGGTGGGAGCTCCAAATGAGGTGGTTGGCTGTTACAATGAGATGCACATGCCCAAAAAAGTCATCAGCTGAAGACCACCTGAAGAGAAGGTTTCCTAACTTTTTGCCTGTTGAGGGAGTAGTTTGAGGGAGAGGACCCCTGAGCCACATATTAATTGGATTAATGGATTTTTATTAGAAATGAATACTTTAATCGGCGTAGAGCGCCACGCCACTTTTCGATAGCTTGTTGGTGTCGTCGTTGATGATAGAGTTTAACTCCCGATTGCATTTGGTGCTTTGCGTAACGCTGACCCATCGGCTTCTCACGGAACTTGATTCCCATTGATACACTAAAAATAGGGTTATTATATAGGATTCTTACGATAACGAGAAAAACTTCGAGCAAGCTTGCTCGAATCTTGCTTTAAAATTTGATTGAAGTTTTTGTATATTCACCATGTCAAAAACTCCCTGAATATAAAAATTTAGTCGATTTGAGGAAATTGTTGTAAAATCGAGTTTTTACTTCTTGATTGAAGAGGGGTAACTCGAATTTTAAAAATTTTTCCAAATCGACTGAATTTTCAGTGAAAATTCAGATTTTAGTTCATATTCGCTTCAAAAACATAAGGGGGATTATTAGGTAAATTTATTCATTTCTCTGATTTTCGAAGGATCACGAACCCTGTCGATCCTCCCCCCGTAGCGCTTCCACTGCCCCCTATACGTAATCCTATAAGAGACAGGGCTACATCATAACTAGTCCAAAAGTCGATCAAAACCATCGACTCGACTTTTAGACACTATCGACTCGACCGGTTTCGACTTTTAGTCGACTTTCAAAAGTTTCGGTTTCGACTTTATCGACTTTCAAATTTTTTGACTCGATTTTCTCGACTTTAAAATGGACCGGTTTCGGTTTTCGACTTTTGTGGCAAAAATGAGAAAAATTTACGAATTTTTTAGTAAATTTTTTTTAGTAAAAAATTGAAAAAGTTAGTTCAAAATTGTAAAAGTTTACATTTTTCTAAAAAAATGTTTAATTTTTGGTATTTTTTGAACTTGTAATTACCTTGTCTCTTGCTGTTAAAAATTCGACTCCACGGTTAAGAATTTTTAGCTCCAGATTGTTAATATAAAATTATCAAGTTTTGGCTCTCCGACAACCATCCATCGAACTAATAGGCTAAAATTATTTTATAAAAAAGGATTATTGTAGCAATTTTTTAAAATAAAGTTTATTTTAAAAATTATGCTTAAAAAATTAAAAATTTGACTCAAAAATCTTTGTCATAAATGCCTTAAAAACTCTTCGCGAGAAAACCAGTAACATTTATCCAGGATTAATAGGTTCGTGAAGAAAAATTGAACATTAGAGACAGCTTGAAAAGTGGCTCTTATCTTTCTCCCTTCCTTCCGGATAGATCATCCGTATCGATTTCAATTCAACACGAGGTGAGTGTAGAAAGTGTAAAGCTTTGGACAGCTCGCCAATATCAGACACCCTCAAGCCGCGAAAAGACGATAGGCAACACACCTTTTGGTTTGGCTAGTCTTTGCCAAAGAGAAGGATAGGTCCATCATTCAAAAATGTGATAAGTTTCAAAAATTATCCATCATAAATTCGTACAATGTTTTTACTTCATAAATTTATCGTTTTTTATACGAAAAATTATGAGGGTTAAGGATTTATGGAAAATGTCTCAACACCATTTGGCAATATACATGCACAAGGGGTGGTAAAATTTTTTGAAATCAATACAACATTCTCCTCAAACTCCCTTTACAACATACGACATCGCCCTCGAACCTCGATGACAATGACATCCCCCACTCAAATCTCGTACGACATACGACATCCCCTGGTAAAATTTTACAACCATTACCATAGTTGTGCATGTTTGTTTGGCAAGAAATTTAAAGGGCATTTTCCACAAGGAGAAAAAAGTTCATCACCCATGGTGAAGGAGCAAGTTGCGTCAAATTAATAATGAACTAGGAGAGTTCAATCCCCCCCCCCACGGCGTTTTATTTGGTAAAAAATTGAGCATACTCGAAATTTAAAAAATGTAATGCCATTAGACTCAGCTCAACGAGAAGAATAAAATTAGTACCATATTGTACACAGAAGCAACTGAATCTAATGGCTGAGTGGTTAGTGTGACAAACTTGTAGTTTATAGGTNCATGTTTGTTTGGCAAGAAATTTAAAGGGCATTTTCCACAAGGAGAAAAAAGTTCATCACCCATGGTGAAGGAGCAAGTTGCGCCAAATTAATAATGAACTAGGAGAGTTCAATCCCCCCCACGGCGTTTTTTTTTGGTAAAAAATTGAGCAGACTCGAAATTTAAAAAATGTAATGCCATTAGACTCAGCTCAACGAGAAGAGTTTTTTTTTTAGTACCATATTGTACACAGAAGCAACTGAATCTAATGGCTGAGTGGTTAGTGTGACAAACTTGTAGTTTATAGGTCGAGGGTTCGAATCCCGGCCCGAAATTAAAGTTGTCTAAATTCGTATAGTAAGATAGGTTTTATAAAAGTTAAAATCACTATTATTATCCAGCAAGTATTTAATGGCCAAAAAATGATTGTAAATTGTGTTTTAGAGGCCAAAATAGAGATATGCAAAATTTTTCATGGAATTTGAACAACTTTAATTTCGATACACTAACCACTCGGCCATGAGATTCTGTCGCATCTGTGTACAATATGGTACTAGTTTTACTCGTCTCGTTGAGATGAGTCTAATGGTATTACTCGTTTTTATAATTTTGAGTTTGTTCAATTTTTATCAAAAAACGCGTGCCCCCATATATCGAATTTTTTGTCAAAAAAGTTAACAACTGTTATTAAAGAACCCTCTAAAATTACACGAAATTTTTTGCATATCATTCTTTTTTATTTTAAGCTATGTGGGGCCCTATTAAAGAATTTTTCCACAACCAATGCATAATGACATAAAAATCCACATGTAATACGAGACAAATTCTTTTACGAGAGGCGTAAAGCCATCAAAAATAAAGCATATGCTTTCGATCATAACTAATTTCTTAGTCACTCAGGTTTAAAAATGCCATAAGCTAGCCTCAAAAATAAAGTCTCCAAAAAATCGAAACCACTGCCATTAATAATGATGGTTTATCTTTCATAAATTGAAAGAAAACCCTTCCACTAATCTATGCCCGTTTTTGGCGCCTTCATAAGGAACAGAGGTCAAGAAAAGACTCACGAGCTAAGCTACTACCAGACAGAAAAGCCCCAAATACTCGAGGAGATTTTTTCATAGTGGGTGCACTTATTCATCGTGGAAGCATTTCCGAGCCAGCGCCTTTGCATTATTTCAATTCTTTCAAGTCGGACGCCTTAAAAAGAAAATTTCGGAACTGGTGGATTCATCCTTTTGGCCTTTTAAGTCATGGACCAGATGGCCCATAGCCATAATCGATGAGACAATTTATTTTGAAAAGTTAGAGTAGTAAAAAGAAGATAATAGAGCTTAAGAAATAATAAAATAATAGGAAAATATTAGTTGAGTATTAAAGTTAAGATTTTTTAAAGTAAACAATTTTTACATTAATTCTAACATTTTTTCACTTTGAACTCATAAAAGTAAAAACAATTTGACATAATATCAAGATGATTTGTTTACAAGGACCCAAAAATTATGAAAAACAAAATTATGCCAATTTGCCATAATTTATATATATTCGGAAAATTCATGAAAAATAGAGCATTTTTTGTTTTTACAGTAAATTCTGAATGGATGATATTTTTTCTTGCACCTACAAAAAGATTTTTTTGCACCTAAAACTCACTTTTTTGCACCTATGCATTTTTTTGCACCTAAATCTCACTTATTGTTTCGCTTTGATAAGCTCACTAAGTTTTTTCTCTTTAATAAGTTCGACAGAAAAGCCAGACACGTAGAAATTTTTTTATAAAACTTTTTTCTCTTTGATAAGTTCGACAGAAAAAAAATTTTTTTCGAACTTATCAAAGAGAAAAAGTATTATAAAAAAATTTCTACGTGTCTGGCTTTTCTGTCGAACTTATTAAAGAGAAAAAACTTAGTGAACTTATCAAAGCGAAACCAAAAGTGAGATTTAGGTGCAAAAAAGTGAGTTTTAGGTGCAAAGAAATGCGTAGGTGCAAAAAAGGGCGAGGGTTCACTTGCGTCCGAGTACCTGAGTCCGGAAACATCAGTCCCGAACATTTGCGTCCGGAAACATCCGTCTCGGACATTTGAGTCCCGTGCATTTGTGTCCTGATATTTGCGTTTGCGTCCGGACATTTTACAAGTTTCAGGACGCAAATGTCCGGGACGCAACTGTCTGGACGCAAATGTCCGAAACGGAAATGTCCGAGACGGAAGTTTCCGGACGCAAATGTCCGGACTCAACCACTCGGACGGAAAAGTCCGGGACGCAAATTTCCGGACGCAAGTGACCCCTCGCCCAAAAAAGTGAGATTTAGGTGCAAAAAAATCTTTTGTTAGGTGCAAGAAAAAAGATCATCCTTTTTTAAACTAAAAATTACTTTCGTTAACACATATTACATCGGCTTTACTGATGATAACAAGCGCTTCGTCCATTTGCATGATTTTAGATTAAATGCAAAAAACTTTCAAGCTGTTAATACCGCGGTATATACCGTGAACAAGAAACTATGACAAAATAGATTCCTAGTTTTAACTCCGAAATAGCCACAATTAACTAATAATTTATGAATAAATGCACCTGGGGCCTATAAATCTATCGGGAAAATGGAAAATAGAAAAAATTTTGAAAAATGGTGGATAACTTTTTATGGCTGAAGTAAAAATGGGAGGATCTTTTTATTTTAACTATTTGGACACCTTGCCGATATTTTGCAAAAAACCGTATCGAAAAATTCATCACCGATTTTTTAGAAAAATAGATTTTACGAAAAAACCTGATTTTTTTCTTTGTTTTAATTTTTGAGGAATTTTTCGATTTTGGACGATTTTTAAATTTTTACGGATTTTTTTAAATTTTGCATTTATTAGAGGATAAAAAGACGCAAATTATAATATATTGGCCTCAGAACTTTGTCTTCATGGCTAAAAATGCGTTAGAAACATGACACCATTTTGACGCATTTTTAACCATGAAGACAAAGTTAATATATTATAATTTGCACCATTACCATACAGCTCCAGCAAGCGTTTAATGACCAAAAAATGATTGTAAAGTGTTTTAGAGGCCAAAATAAGATATGCACAATTTGACAAGGAATTTGGACAACTTTAATTTCGGGCCGGGATTCGATAAATATAGATTCAGTAATAAATTTGAGCAATTCTGGAACAAAGAAGTCATAAAAAAGTCAGGCAAATAATTTTATGAACTAATGCTAACCACCGGGGCGCTTGAACCATTTTTATATATCAGATAAGCTCGGAATTGAAAGATAAACGTAATCATCCTAAAATTCACATATTTCCGTTTCCTTATAAAAATTGTGACGTACTCATCCAAACTTCGCCATATAATTTTGGAGCAATCATAGTTATAAAGCATTCGTGAGAACCTCTTTATAAAACTATCCAGACAGTATTGCCCACCACTTCGGCAAACGAATACAAACATAAAATAAGAAGCGAGAAGAACTAGACATGTAAGAACATTGAAAAAATTCTAAAATGGTTTACGTTTTTATAAATAAAAATTTGTCTTACTTGAAGAAGAAACAATTTTTCCAATGTTGCTCTTTGTTGCGACCATTCCGTAGAACTTTTACGATGATAACGGTATAGCATGATGGCAGTACCTATATCAAAGAAGATGGAGAGTATAAAGTTGCCATAATCAAAATATTCTCTGATATATTTGACGATTATCGAAGTCTTATATAAAGAGTAGTCATTAACCGCTCCGAACAGGTACCTACCATAGATGTAGCGAATGTCAACGCCTAAAAATGATCTGATTTATTTGCATTTTGACATTGTTATAGCTTATATGGATATGTTCGACCAAAAAATCATACTTTTGTTGATCAAAATTGGCACAAATCCGATATGTATGATGACAGCATAAATTATACAAACTTTGATTGTATTCTTCATGCTCAAATATTGTTCATAAAACAATGGAGCAGATAGGGCCAAAAATCGTTGTAAAGATTTAAAGGACCCATAAAATACACATGTAGATAATCCACATGCTCCAAGGTAATAAGTTATGAGATCAATGCGAATACTAAATAGATAAAAAGGTGCTTCAATATCCGGACAAGTGTGTCGAGAAATAAGATATGGGTTTTTCTTGCTGAAATTTTCATATATTATGATATGGTATAATTTTTCTCTTTGCTTAGCCGCCCTTCCATCCTAGAAGATAACTCCGTAGGATACAAATTCCATATCATACATACATAGGGCGCTTTTAAATCATACTACATGTGGTCATTTTTTCAAAAATTTAGACCAAAATCAACAGCTACCTATGAAGTAAAAAATTTCAGCCAACTCACAACTCCACAACCCTCAAACTCTTCTACACCACCCCTTCCCTGACCATCTCCCCTACAACCCCTTTCGCCGGATCCAATACCCTCTACGGTGAAACACCGTACTTCCCCGTACCCTATGTATGGTCTATATGTTTTTATATGAAAATATACCTTAGATCATAAATTAATTCAATTAAAACCATGTATATAAAAACCATTATGTCACAAATCCCGATTGAGGCACAAATTATCCCGAATTGTGTACGTAGGTCTTTTATTCTTGAAATGAGAATGATAACAAACATGGCAAGTATTGCACCAAGGATCCCGAACTAAACATGACTCATTTTTGATTTTAGCCCACTATTTCCGGCGGTACTATTTTTAGTATGTGTCAGGGGTGTTCAATAACGTCGGTGTTTATCACAAATGTCGACGTGATGTTTAAATTTTTGAATAGCGACGTAGCGCTCGGAAGCTCTCGGATCAGGGCGAAGATCTCGTTAGAGGGCACTTGAGGACTTATCGATCGGATCAGAAAATCTCCTCTCCCTTCCGAGCGCGATAGCGCTCGGTTCCCCAGTTTATCTTATATAAAAGAAAAACACAAAAAAATCTCGGAAATGGTGGGTTAATACGCATAGTAGGCTTACGGTGGTTCTCAATATTATATTTGTTCTAAACATTTCATTTTCAGTACCATCTAGATACACAAGCCAATCATTCTCGACATATTGTTTAAAATAGTCCATTTTACAATTATAGAATACCTCATAATTGCCATCAGAAACACCTAAAAACAGACTTTTATATAGTTAGTGGATTCTGAAAATCTGAAAGCTGAGGCCTCAAAAACTGACAGTCTGGCTTCTTTGAATCTGACATTATGTTGTGGAAAAATATTCGATTGTCCGTAAAAGCTTTGAGATAATGTTATAACCCCCGGCGTCTAGGACAAAAATAACGGCGGATTCGTGTTCAGCACCTAGAAAAACCCTAGGAACTTCGAAAATTTCGTAAAAAACCGAGTTTTATAGCGAAATATCAACATTTTAAACTTAGGGTACACCTTTGAGACACCAATTTTTCGAAAAAGTCTGGATATTGACACGAAAACATGAGTCTCACGAAAAAAATCGATTGGATCGTATTCACCATATACCCACTACTGAAAAAAATTTCATCGAAAACGAGCGAAAAATGCCAATTTTCGATATATTTTTTGGGCGGCAACAACTTATGTTACAGCTCATTAGCATATACACGTTCCTTTCAAACCTATGTAGATTTTTATTTTAAGTCCAATTTTAAAAAGTCGTGTTGTAGATTGCCGAGGAGATCCTCCTCCATAACAATAAGGATAGGTTTTTTTGTGAATCTTAGTTTTAAAAAAGATATGGAATTTTTACTTTTTTGAAAAAAGGACCGATTTTCTGCCAAGGGTAATGCTTCAAAACCTATGTAGTTTTTCTAGTTTACATTTTTTTAATATTTGTTTTCGTGTTTAAAACATAGAGCAACCCCCAGAGAATAATCGTAAGGATCGGTGTAAATTAAAATGCTCTCTAGAATTTTCTATGATTTTTTAAAGTTTGAAAGCACCTCATTTTTGGCGGAAAATTTATGGGTGTTTTCCGATATGTCGGCACAAACTTTTTGAATCGAGCGTTTTCGCCACTCGGGCGCTTCAAACGTCGGTAATACAGTGGATTCTCGATAGTACGGTCTCCCAAAATCAAAATTTCAAAAAATCATATCTCCGTCAACTTTAATGCTATTTTTTTCATTAACCATATTTTCCTTAAAATCTTTATATAGAATTTTAATGGGAATGTGGTTAACGAAAAAAATAGCATCAAAGGGGGTGGGGCCGTTTATTGGGAGTTATCGTTAAAAATTTTTTTTCTAAAAATGACCTATTACCCCTAATTTTATGCGGAGAATCGATTGCGCGCATTATTAACATATGAAAACACTTTCCTGGCCCTGATTCAGGGAAAAAGTTGGTATTTAGCGCGAAACTTTCCAATTTCGTTTTTTTTGCGCGCAGCTTTTAGATTCTAAAAAAAGTAACAATTTATTCATCGTCAACATTATCTTCATAAAAGTCATCAAAATTAGCAATCTTATCAAAAATATGTGCGAGTTGGTCTATTTCATAATCATCTTCAAACTCATCAACGGCATGAACTGGCGGGTCTCCTGGGCCATAGTTGTATGAAAAACATGACTCAACAATTGGAAAATTTCGCGCTAAATACCAACTTTTTCCCTGAATCAGGAGTAATAAGATCATTTTTAGAAAAAGACGATAACTCCCAATAAACGGCCCTCCCCCTGCGAATACTGCCACGAAAAAATTGAAAATCTGAAAAATTCTATTTTTTTTTCAGGGAAAACTAACTTTTCCTACGTAGTTTGATGCGGGGAATCGATTGCGCATGTTTTTGAAGCATAAAAACGACATTTAGACATTAAAATATGGCAGTTGTTGGTCGAAAATCGCATTTTTTTGTCAACTTTTTTCCTGAATCAGGGTCAGGGAAGCGTTTTCAAGGTTCGGGAATGCGCTCAATCGATTTCCCGCATAAAATTAGGGATAATAGAGTCATTTTTAGATCGTTAAAAAAATTTTTTTGACAATAACTCCCAATAAACGGCCCTCCCCCTTTAAAATTGACGGAGATATGATTTTTTGAAATTTTGATTTTGGGGGACCGTACTATTGAGAATCCACTGTATTTTTTTTAAACTAAAAAATTACTTTCGTTAACACAAATTTCATCGGCTTTATAGATGATAATGAGCGCTTCGTCCATTTTCATGATTTTAGATTAGATGCAAAAAAACTTTCCAATTATAAAACCGTGAGCAAGAAACTATGACAAAATAGATTCCTGGTTTTAACTCAAAACTCCGAAATAGCCACAATTAAAACCAATAATTTATGAATAATTGCACCTGGGGCGATACACTTTGCAGTCGGCTGATCGTGTAGTTTCTAAAATGTAGATGTTTCTTAGAACAATTTTCAGATGCTATATCAAAGAGCTCAATTCTTATAGATGATGTTTTTTGTATGTTCAAGCATGAGATACATCCTCCGAAAGACATAGTTTTTCTGACAAGGAACACTGCTGAACTCAATCTCGAATTTTTCAAAAAGTCCGATATATTCTGATAGAGAATAGAAGATATGGCTTTATAAATGAAAAAACTAGCTGCTGAAAATCTAATCCTGAGGAGATAGAGCAGTTTAAAAGTCAAAAATTCGAAAAATTGGAGTTTTTCAAAGTGTTATAACTTTTTATGGTTAAAAGCTTTTTCGATAATTCTTTTTGCATTTATTAGGGGATGGAAAGACGCAAATTATGATATATTAACTTTGACCTCAGAACTTTGCCTTCATGGATAACAACGCCTGACAAAAATAACACCACTTTTCTGAGAAAAAATCGTACTTTCAGAGGCACACTAACCTCTCTGCCATGTGAATTTTCTTCGTTTGTGAACAATATATATCTCGTTTTACTCGTCTCGATAAACTGAATTGAGTAGTGTTAACCGTTTTTAAAATTTTGTCCATCTCCCATTTTTGTTCATTTTGGACGCCATGGGAAAATTTATATTGAGTTAGAAAATTTCCCGGTGGGGAAATTTGATGAGGGAAATCGATTGCGCACATTGCCGAGCCGTGAAAATGCTTCACTGACCCTATTTCAGGGGATGGTGGGTGTATTGAACGAAAATGAACCAAACTTCGAATTTTCGATGGAAACTCTATCTGGGGGTTTTTCTATGCGGGAAATCGATTGCGCGCATTTTTGAGGCATGAAAAAATTTCCTTGATACTGATTTAAGCGATTTTCGTTATGAAAACTTTGAAACTACTACACAATAGGGGGCCACCCACGTGAAAAAATTTTCAAAAATTTTTTCTAAAAATGAGCCCTCTAGGGATAAAGACATGCGGAGAATCGAATTTGACATTTTCGAAGCTAAAAAACACTTCCCTGATTCAGAGAAGGCCTGTGTATTTAAGTGAAAAGTAACAAAAATGGGATTTTTGCGACTTTTCGCTTCAATACACAGGCTTTCCCTGAATCTGAAAGACACCTCTAGGGGTAAAAACATGCGAGAAATCCGAATTTAACATTTACGAAGCGAAAAAATGCTTTGATTCAGGGAAGTGTTTTTTAGCTTCGAAAATGTCAAATTTGGATTCCCCTCATGTTTTTACTCCTAGAGGGGTCATTTTCAGAAAAAATTTTTGAAAATTTTTTCACTTGGGTGGCCCCCCCCCCTATTGTGTAGTAGCTCCCGATTTCGATTTTTAACCAAAAATCATGAAGATTTTCATAAAAAGCAGCATGGCTCAGTGGATTTGTTGCAAGCCAATGATCGAAAGTTCCAGGGTTCTACTCCCCTTGACGCCCAAAAGTTTTTGCCTTTCAAAAATTTGTCATCCCCTCAGAATTAGAGTTATAGCAGTTAATTTTGTTATTTCTAAGGGTTATCGGGTATGCTCTTTCAGAATATATAAGACTTTCTGAAAAATTCAAGCGTCACTTCGTGTAAGTCCCTTGTCAGATTCGAATTTATGAAATTTCCTAATATCAACAAACAGTGGGAACTTTTTTCCGACGACTAATCTTTTCAACATTATATTTTGCAACAAAAAACCCAAAATTTTTGTTTTCTGTACAGCTTAACAATTTTGAAATTTTTCGTCTATTTTTACTATCGTTTTATGATTCATATATGCGCTTATCATCAAGGAATCGATGCGTCGTTTTTAGCGCACAGCGGGAAGAAGAAGGCACTAGTATACGCTTCATTTCCCATCATTGTTTGATTTTCTTGCATTGGTATTTGAGTTGTATTTCGAGACATTAGCTTCTTCATCTTCATATAACTTCTTAAGTGCTAGCCAATTACAAACATTGCGAAAGTAGCTCAAGTTCTTGAGTGATACAAATAAAATGCTTTTATAAAAGTTGTTAGTGGCTTATTTGAGCGAGGTTATTCGATCTGTCGAGCTGGTCGAGCTTTTTTATATTAAAGTTAGGTATAAAAATACTAGGTATGTGCACCCTACGGCGTACCAAAATTCTAAAAAAGGTGTAGGCAAGGGTCAAAATTTTTTTAAAATGTCGTAATCGACTCAGCTCGCCAAGCGCTTCAAAACTAGTACCATATCATGGCTAATCCTTATTTTCCCACCATACGACCAAGAAGGGATGCATCAAAAAAGCTATATAAGGATCCACGTTTCTTTTCGTTTCAATGTACATGTTCCCTGATACAATAAAAAGTTCCATGATTGCCAAAAAATTTCGACTATACCTATAGCATAATATTTTTATAAATTTGCCATAGATAATTTTTTCTTGCGAAGCAATCCTGTAATAACATGTGCCTGGTGGTTCCCTTGTGAGTTGAATGGCATTACTCGTTTTTAAAATTTTGAGTTTNTCCTGCGAAGCAATCCTGTAATAACATGTGCCTGGTGGTTCCCTTGTGAGTTGAATGGCATTACTCGTTTTTAAAATTTTGAGTTTCCGCCAATTTTTACAAAAAATCGCCGTGGGCTGAGTTGAAATGTTTTTTCATATTTAATAAGTGGTATATTTGGATGATTTTTGGTAGTGGAGGAAGGGGGTTTTATGTAAGGAATACGAATTTAATGTTTTCTTTTGGAATTACGCCATGAAACAGAGTTTATAGTTCATTACAGAGATTTTTTTCACATAGCTAAATTTCAGAATGGACGCTTCAACTTCACGATCTCAAGAAAATATCATTCGAAATAGAAGAAAACTAGCAATGAAAGTTAAGCACATAAAAGACGAACGTATAGAAGCAAGATTAAATGGAATTATAGACGATAAATTGATTAAACAAAAGTCAAACTTTATTTATTCAAGTGCTAAACTGTGTCAGTATTCTACATCAGAGTTGGTTTACTCTATATTGGGATTATTATTTTTGATCAAATGTTCTAGTAAGTTTTTAACTAAAAATTTTTTAAGTCAAATTTGAGTGTCAAAAATGACTTAAAGGACCAGTCCAGTAATTTACAACCATATGAAAAAATGATATATTCGGAAAGATCATGGCAAATGGAGCATTTTTTGTTTTTACGGCATGTTCTGAATCGTTGTAGTTTTCGAGATAATTGCGTTTGAAATTTTGAATTTGTTACAGTGGCGAGCAAAAAAACCCGGCCAAAGGGGAAATTTCACTTTTTTGATTTAAAATAACAAGTTTATCGATTTAAAATAATAACAAAGCGACAGAAACACAAAAAATCAATTAATATTTGGTGGGATATCCCTTGGCCTTGATANTTTTGATTTAAAATAACAAGTTTATCGATTTAAAATAATAACAAAGCGACAGAAACACAAAAAATCAATTAATATTTGGTAGGATATCCCTTGGCCTTAATAACAGCGTTCATTCGACGTGGCATTGACTCAATTAGGCCTTGAATAGTGTCCATTGGAATACGAGCCCTCTCTTCTTGGAGAACACGGAAAAGCTCGTTTTTGTTGCTGATATTTCGGCGAGCTAATCTTCGCTTCAGTACCTCCCACAAATGTTCGATCGGGTTGAGGTCGGGACTTTGGGCAGGCCACTTCATGACCAGAATGTTGACTCGAGGATGACGGAACCAACGCTTAACAATCCCCGCCGTGTGCTTCGGATCACCGTCTTGTTGAAAATCGTCGAACTGGGCCCTGTTTCTCTTCCAATACGGCAACAGATTCGCGCGCAAAAGATCCCGGTAGACTTCCTTTGTCATTATCCCTTCAATCCGCGCCAAAGGGCCCATACCAACTGCATCAATAAATATGCCAAAAGTTTGCAAAAACGTGAAATTTCCCCTTTGATCTTACCGAATATATCATTTTTTTCATATGGTTGTAAATTACTGGACTGGTCCTTTAAAGGGGGTGCAAATTAGGGCCCTTCCTCCAAAAAATTTTTTTGAAAAATGACCTCTAGGGGTAAAAATAGGGTGAAAAATCGAGTGCGCACATCCTAGGGATGTTCATGCCAAAATAGAAAAAGTGGCAAACACTATGCCAAAACGTGGCATTTACGTGGCATTTTGTTTTGGTTGAAAAATTGAATTTTTTTACTCAAAAATCAAATTTTTGCTGAAAATTTATTGAAATTATCGGTCCTAATGAATTTGATCTTTTCTTTAAAAAACGTCCAACAACGGGGCAAAAAGTCTAAAAACGTGGCAATGTAACATCCCTAGCACGTCGCGTGAAAATGCTTCCTTCACCTTGTTTTCGCGAAAATAGCACTATTTCACGTTTGCTTAAAATTTGCATAATTCTAAACTTCAAATAGTTTTACAAAACATCTCTATTAGGGGTAATTTCATGCAAGGAATCGATAGCACCCATTACCGAAGCCTGAAAATGCTTTCTTCAACTGTTTTTCGCAAAACTAATGCTTTTTAATAATTCAAATCATAGGTCGGCAAGGTGGGGGAAGGGGACCCCTATGCGATGGTCCCCCACCATCTCCACCAAAAAAGGACGTTTTTTTAGCTTGAGGTCTTCTGACATTCAATTTTTATGGACCTCATATGTTCAGCGGGGTCAATGATGGTCCCCCCTCAATTTTGGGTCCGTGCGTGGGTCAAAGGGAGGCTCCCCCCCCCCCAAAAAATTTTCAAACGAGTTCGAACATTGAAACGAAGAGCTTGTACTCAGGGATCAATCAGATTGTTTATTGAAACGATTTAATAAATCATTATAAAATTCAAAATCCTTGAATATTTAGAAAAAAATAAATACAGCGTTTTTTATGATGTATTAACTCGAAAATTCAAAATTTTTTTGGAAGTTTTCGTAAGTCGATGAAAAACGAAAATTTTTAAATTTTTGCGTCAATAAACAACTTTTATTGATTCAGGAACGAATTTTTCATGTTTTCGTTGTAATACACAGATTTCAACAATCGCAAACTTCAAACGCAATTTTCTCAAAAACTACAACGATTCAGAACATGACGTAAAAATAAAAAATGCTCCATTTTTCATGAACTTTCCGAATATATACATTTTTCTTCCGAATATATACTTTTTTCTTGTTAGTGTTTTTTCGAGTAGACTGGTCCTTTAAAAAAATAAAAGNAAAAAAACAGGATTTTTGCGCGATTTTTTGTGAGAAAATTTCACTTTTTTTATTGAAAAATGAACATTTTCAAAAAATTTACAAAATGTGCCCTGTGGGAGTTGTTTTGTACATATGAGGCACCTCCTAAATGTTTTATTCATGTTGACCACCAATTTATTGAAAAATGTTCGTTGCATTCAATCCGTTGCATAAACATTTATTTTTTGTTGAACAATAGTCATAGCAACCTGCCGCTGTGTTCTTCTATTTAAAAGTTTGTTTGAATCAATAGTTTATATTATAGATGCTTGCTTACCTAGTAACAAAAATAGAGTTATTGAAGAAGAGGACCCTCAAATGTCTGCATTAAAAAAAACTTATGAAGCTAAAGATTGCCCTGATCCATTCAGAGAAATTTATTGTTTTAATGGAGGCAAATGTTATGCCGAATATTTGGATGACAATGATTTTATTCCTTTTTGCAAGTATGAATTTGTGAACATAAGCATCCTACAACGGAAAAAGTTGTCAAATTTTCCTGTGTTTATGAAAAATCATGGAGCAGTGGTAGTGTGCTCGAAGTGTGCAGGGCCGGGATCAAGACTGGCCTAGGCCAGACGGGTCACAGCTGGCCTGGTCTTCACTCTGCCGCTCAATTTTTGTTGGAACAAGCCGGCCTGATCCGTACACGTTTCTATGTTCTTTTTTTGTAAAGTGTCTGTTATGATTCCTATCGATCACAGGGTCATGCAAAATCTTTTGGATGCAAGTGGAAACCGAACCCTGGCTAATGTTGGTGACGTAGACTCATCTTGGAAGCGCACTAGATCACTACACCATGGTTAATTTTTGAATTTGCTTAAAATTTTTCAAATCTTTAGCTGTACTTATCGTTTTAGATGCCAAATAAACTTCGAGGGACGCCGATGTGAACATATCTATCATGAGGGACTATATTTACTAGATAGAGGTGCAACAGAAACAGCAGCCTTGTCTATAATAGTAGTGCTACTAGTTATTGCTATTTTCTTGATCACTTGTTTACTATATTACTATAGAAAGTAAGTCAAATAGTACATTACACATGTGTACAAATATAGTCTGTTTCACGGAGAGGTTCCAAAAAGCGCCGAAAGCATAGCCTAGTGGATAGCATCACAGACTTCGAGTTTGAAGACCCGGGTTCAATTCCGCTCGGAGCCAAATCTTTTTGCATCGTCCAAAATTGATTTTTGCCCCTGAAAATTAAACATTTTTTTGAAATCAAAAGTTTTGACCCTGCGGGCTCAATGTTGCTTAACTTTCCAGATTGAACGGTTGCTTTACTTCGCCAGCTCTTTTATTTTCTCTCTCTGAAACAAACTATAAAATCGCAAAAGTGCCATTTTTTATGAGCGGCTTGTAAATTTCAGGGTTGGAAGAGAACAAGAACTATATTCCTCAAAATTAAACTCAACTGCTATTACCCCAGAAGCATTAAATTCCATGAGAATACAAGCAAATTTTTTTTCCCAACTATCAACCGTGTCCCAAGAAGCCAGACCTTTTATACAGCCTCAATTTTCTGTTGGTGAAACCCCGCTAACAAGCCAAGAATTATGGGTCTTTCAAAAAAGTTTCATGGAAGCAAATCTGCCGAGAGCACAACCAATGGAGTCGAGAACAGCGCCTATAGCTAGTATCGATGATTCTATATAAATAATAATAAAACTGCCCTCAAGTATTCGTGTTAATAGACAAAAAATTCAAATTTTGGCGGAAAATTCCATTTTTGCATCGATTTTTTAAACTTTCATAAGATGAACATTATAGCAATTTTTATAACTCGCCAAGACGAATAAAATGATACCAAAATTATCAAATTTAAACATGGTTTTGGCTTATTAGAACGAAAACCCTGATTCATGTTTTCGTTTCAATAACACAAAACCATTTTCAAATTTGATAATTTTGGTGCCATTTTATTCATCTTGACGAGTTATAAAAAATTGTTACAATGTTCATTTTATGAAAATTTAAAAAATTTATGCAAAAATTGATTTTCCGCAAAAAAAAGTCTNGTGCCATTTTATTCATCTTGACGAGTTATAAAAAATTGTTACAATGTTCATTTTATGAAAATTTAAAAAATTTATGCAAAAATTGATTTTCCGCAAAAAAAAGTCTGTGTATTGACACGATCTGCATGTGGGCAACTTTTTGTTTTAATAAATAGATTTCAAATTTAACAATCTTTTTTGCCATTTTTCTCCATGAAAATGAAGCTTTTCAGATTTTTCTGGAAAAAGTTGTTCAGAAAAATGTCCTCTACAAGTTAGCAAAGCTTTTTTGTGGGCAAATTTTCCGTGATCCTTTAAAGGACCAGTGGGAAAAAAGTTGCCATTTTTTGTTCGGAAAGTTCATGAAAAATGGAGCACTTTTTGTTTTTACGGCATGTTCTGAATCGTTGTAGTTTTCGAGAAAAATGCATTTGAAATTTTGAATTTGTTACAAGCTCTTCGTTGTAATACACAAACTTTTTTGAATTTGTTGCGGAAAAATCGATTTTTTAAATTTTCATAAAATGAAAATTGTAGCAATTTATATAGCTAAATAAGACGAACAAAATGACACCAAAATTATCCAATTTGAACATTGTTTTGGGTTCTTGAAACGAAAACATGAATCAGGGTTTTCGTTTCAATAACCCAAAATAATATTCAAATTGGATAAGTTTGGTGTCATTTTGTTCGTCTCGGTTAGCTATAAAAACTACTACAATGTTCATTTTAGAAAAATTTAAAAAATCGATGCAAAAATCAATTTTTCCGCAAAAAATTCAAAAAAGTTTGTGTATTACAACGAAGAGCTTGTAACAAATTCAAATGCAATTATCCCGGAAACTATAACGATTCAGAACATACCGTAAAAATAAAAAATGCTCCATTTTTCATGAACTTTTCGAATATTAACAAAAAATGTCAACTTTTTTCCTATTGAACTGGTCCTTTAAGAACTTTTTTCTTCATCGAACGTGTATTTTTTTACAATTCTTTATTCCTTTTCAAATCAGTCCACAAATTTTGCAATTTTTCTACAGAATATCTTGAGTATTGATAATGAAATACGGTAAAGCTCTCAGGGACATGTTTATCGAATCCTTCTTTGTGAACATTCCTAATTCCCAAACAATTCGTCACTACGCCCATCATAATATCATCCAAATGGACAAATGGGAAGTCACAGATTCGNGGGAAGTGTTTATCGAATCCTTCTTTGTGAACATTCCTAATTCCCAAACAATTCGTCACTACGCCCATCATAATATCATCCAAATGGACAAATGGGAAGTCACAGATTCGTTGGGAAATTTCTGACGCCGCTTCTCTCGATATTATGAAACTTGAGCCCTGAATTGTATTTATTGTGAGTAATATAAGAGTTGTGGGAAAAGTTAAGTACCTGTACAAAAGGAGGATAACATTTATGTGGATACATCTCACCGGGAACATACCATAATAACCATGGAAAGAAGAGTCGAGGATACCCGCGTGAGACTTTCCCGATTACATAGCGTTTTTCGGGGTGGAATTGCTAAGAAAATTTTTTTTTCACAAAAAAATCAATTTTTCAAAAAAATCGTCTTACAGCAGTCAAAAGTTGCCTCTTTAAAGCAGTACCATTAACAATAGTATCATCATTGATCACAATAATATGTTTGATGCTCCTCTTTCTCAATACATATTTATATGTGGCAATCATTTTATGTGTTAAGTTCATATAAGAATCAACAAAGTCTAATTGTAATATATCATCATATTGACTCGACTCCGGAACAAGATCAAAATTTCCAAGACCCGTAACGAAAATGACTGGGATTTCCGGCTCGAGAGATTTTTTCCACGTTGAACGGATGTAATTACCTAGAAATGGGTTATACATTAGGGTATATATGCTATATCCGATTTAGAGATTCAACTGTTTCAGGGTCGACTAGCCGATCATGATTTCCCATATTAGCTAGCCGATCTTGGGAACTCATGATCGACTAGCCGATTTTGAAACATCGATCTTTACTCAAAATCGGCTTGCCGATCCGGAGTATTTTAAAGTTTACGTACCAGATTGGATTATATCATGTTTTACCCACCTCTCCCCCGAAAAAGTAAGGTCATCTCTTGGATACTGAGCCCGAGGGTCAATGGACTCCATTCTTGGGNACGTACCAGATTGGATTATATCATGTTTTACCCACCTCTCCCCCGAAAAAGTAAGGTCATCTCTTGGATACTGAGCCCGAGGGTCAATGGACTCCATTCTTGGGCGCTCGTAGTGATGCTCAAAGTTACAAAAAGTGACAAGCTTTGTTATCGGCCTCAATATACGAGTTTTGGCGACGGTATAATTTGTTCGTGGTGACAAAAATGACAAATTTGTTACCAAAATTCGCGGTAAAGGCTTATCACTTTTTTTAATAACTTTTAGCATCACTAGACTCTCATGGGAGTCGATTCTTGGGTCATCGAAGGTCATGCCCAATGAAATGGGATAAGATTTGTCCCTTTTAGTTATCTAAATATGCTCTAGTTTACTTAACGGATCCAAGTGATCGCCCCATCAATTTTTTGGCTTGGAAGGAGTGGATGAAACTGCCCCACCAGCCCCATTTTGGATGGAAAGAGGCGACACAGGTGTTGCACCTCCATTTTTTGGCATGGGAAGGGGAAACGCAAGTGTCACTCCCGTTTTATTTGTTATCCTGTGATGAGAGAACCAAGTCCCCCAGCCCATTCATCTAGATGACTTACGGTAATCTATAGAGGCAGGCGCACTCCGGATGACAACTATGCTGGTCGAAGTTGATGATAAAGTCGGCTCGATCAAGGTTCTCAGTGGCTGGTCGAGCCGGCAACCGGGATCGGCGTTTCGATTTGGAAAGAATTGTTGGATACATTCGTGGGTATTCCGTCTCAATGGTCTTCGGACGGATAAATAGTCCGAGTCCGTGTAGCATAACAGCCGAAATGGAAGCAAGGATCTTTCCAAATAGTTCGCGAACTGAAATTTTTGTAGTTAGAGCGTTAGGTATATAAAATTTTCAATTTTTCCAGGAATGAGCCCCTCCCGCTCCTTGTTTACGACACTGGGTGGTCTCCTCTTTGGACACGCACAGCTGCACATTGTTTTTGTAATTTATGAGTTGTCATAATTTTTTTAGATGTCGGTTTTTCTTTTACACAAAAACGTGAGGGAAGAATGAGAACAAAGAGCCGGAACAAAATCGAAATTTTATCTCAAAATCTCAAATTTTCGCTGTCTGAAAGCGGTCAATTATTAATAATGAGAAAGGATTTTTTGGAATATCAATTTTAGCAGAACAAAAAAAGTAGAAGAGAAAAAATTAGGATAACTTTAAGGGTCGCCACAAGCTATCACACTACCACAAGCAACGGCACAAGCTATCGTACGAGTGTAAAATACACTCGTACGACGGACGAAATGGCCAGTTCGATAGCATGCATGACGCAGCATGCTGTTGAACACCGCTAAAGCAGCATGAAAATGCAATTAAAATGCTAGCATCGATGACTTTGTACAATAGCTTGTGGGGCCGTCGTACTTTCGTACGATAGCTTGTGTCGTGCTTGTGGCGACCCTAAGAAAAGAGTACACCGCTATAGAGGGCAAGTGGAAGTACTCCCCTCCATTATCCATCATCTGATTCAGGGAATACAAAGTTTTTGAGCCAATTTCGGGATATGCCCATCGTGGGGTGCCTTCCCGTGGTCAAAATAAAAAAATTCCTTCAAATTTGTGTTCCTCATGTCGAACCCTCCCCCCCCCCCCCCCACCACTACTGAAAAAAATTTCAACGAAAAAGAGTGAAAAATGCCGACTTTAGATGTATTTTTTGGGCCGCAGATACTTATGAACAGGGTTGGGATTCCCCCGAATTTATCCGGATAAATCGAGATTTAGCCGGAGCCAATACCCTCGGTTTAACAGAAGTTCGCACTAAGGTCTTAAGGGGCCTATTTAGGCCCCTTTAGACCTAAATAGGTTAAAACCCGGGCTCGAATAAATCCGGATAATTCTATTTTCCAACCCTGCTTATGAAACAACCTAATAGAATCAGACGGGTAACTATTAAACTGACTCATCACATGTATCTGATGCCCAAACTCGAACCCATCCTAATCAACCTACCATTAAATACGGCAAAATCCATAAAAATTGATATAAAATTAATTTTAGCGCGATATTATGAGAGAACGTTAGGAATTCGAACCAACAGAGCCACCGCCGCATGCATCCGCGGCCCGCATCGATATGATCACTCTTCAACAGCCAGGATCCGAGGAAAGATAGCATTTACATCACAAGAAATGGAAATTTCACCCTCAACATCCAGAAATTAAAAACCGCCAAAAAATTTTCAAGCTATACATCCGGGTTTCACTTATTCGTCGACTGATAAAGGAAAACAAAAATGAGAAAACTGGATTTTCAAGGTTAAAATTAGAGCAAGTGATAAGCGAAAGTCTTATGAGTGATGAGTTCCGGAGTAGGCTTATAGAAGGCTTGCCTACGGCCGGCCCCAGGGGGTGGGGCTCTTATGATTTTTATCAAATTTGAGAAAAAAATCGAATTTTTTTTTTGTTTTTACGGCATGTTCTGAATCGTTGTAGTTTTCGAGATAATTGTGTTTGAAATTTGAATTTGTTACAAGCTCTTCGTTGTAATACACAAACTTTTTTGAATTTTTTGTGGAAAAATCGATTTTTGCATCGATTTTTTAAATTTTCATAAAATGAGCATTGTAGCAATTTTGATAGCTAAATGAGACGAACAAAATGACACCAAAATTATCCAATTTTAACATTGTTTTGGGTTATTGAAACGAAAACATGAATCAGAATTTTCGTTTCAATAACCCAAAACAATGTTCAAATTGGATAATTTTGGTGTCATTTTGTTCGTCTCATTTAGCTATAAAATTGCTACAATGTTCATGTTATGAAAATTTAAAAGATTGGTGCAAAAATCGATTTTTCCGCAAAAAATTCAAAAAAGTTTGTGTATTACAACGAAGAGCTTGTACGCAAATTCAAATTTCAAACGCAATTATCTCGAAAACTACAACGATTCAGAACATGCCGTAAAAACAAAAAAATGCTCCATTTTTCATGACTTTTCCGAATATACCATTTTTTCATATGGTTGTAAATTACTGAACTGGTCCTTTAAACTACTGTTCGTTTTTGAAAGTTGGGGCTGATGCTGCGTGCAGCTACTGTCTGAACGAGACACAGACCCATAATAAGTCCCCCTATGGAAAAACATTTCAAAAATGTTTCTTGCTTTTTGCTCCCATTGAACTTTTATGTACAGAATCTTTTTAAAAAACCAATGCTCAAAAATCCCCACATGTTTTATTGTCCTTTTATTAGTGTGACCGGATAGATCATAAATAATTTTCTATTTAATCAACTTGTTAAAAGAGGAAAACGTTTAAGTAAATTTATCGTATCTTTAGTTGTTATAAGCAATTCAAAGAAACTACTCAATTATTTGTACATTGTGTCCGGCAAATAATAGAAGTGGAAAATTTTTGAGTGAAGAAGAAATGAGAGAGCACAAAAATATGTACATTGTATAAAACTAGATATAAAAAGCATAAAATATACGTTATTTTTTGAAATCCCCTCATATGTATATTAAACAAAAGCTTGGTATATAAAGCTGAGAATCTTCATTTTGAACAAAATTTTAAAAGTTTTAAAAAGTGCCATAAGATGTCTCTAAATTCATGGCGAAATAAAATTTTTGGGGTCTCTTATTATTTCTCAAATGCTATCATGCTTGGATGCTGTGGAAAAAATACAGCTATGAATTTGTTTCGAATTATTTTTCTTTTGCTACTTTTGGCTCCGTTGATTGTGAGGATGTGTATTTGTGGGTCGCTTATGGCACTTTCGGATGTAAGAATTTTGAGTATAAACTGAGGGAACGAGTGCTTCGCGCCTGGAGAGGAAAAGAAGTTGTATTTATTACCCGACTACGGAACGTGGCCTCACCACCGAGTACAGCTCGGCCTCACTCCGAGTATATGTGCTTCTAATTTTTTTGGCAGGGGCAAAAACATTCGTTTGGGAATCGAACCTGCAAGCACTTTATATAAGCCGAGAGTCTTAGCCACTCGACCATGAGAGTAACTTTTTATACGTCGATAAAATTGTATTATCATCTTACGTTAAAACATGATATGGGGCTAAAAAATGTCTCTTGAAGGGTACCCCCATGATTTTGGTGTCATTTTCCTTCTCTCACCGAGCCCTATCGATTGGTATAGGCCGTGGTGGAATTGGACTTAAGNCACTGTTTACTCTTGTTAAAAAAGATTATTTTAATGAGTTTAGTCAGAAAGTATCAGATTTATATGGAACGACGGCATTATATGGGACGACTGTAAGTATGGAGAGTGTTCCTATGTTTTTCCTTGGACGGTTTATCCTTTATCTACATTGTGGGGGCCATACCTGGGCAAGGGATCCAGAAATGGGCCCCTCCCCGTAAAAAACTTGGTCGCCAACTCCTAAAAAGGTAGCAAAGGTCAAATGTGTATAGAATTTGTATAGTTGGATTGAAAAATTTATATAGAAAAAATGTCTGGAAAATTTTAAACCCATATATATATATAAATTTTTTGGCGACTTTTTTTTGGTCGCCAACTTGGGGGGTCGTAAAATTTACGAATTTGCCCCTATACCCCCCTGTAAATCTTTGGAAAATATGGACCTCCTCTGCCCAGGTATCTTTTTACATTTAAAATTTTTTATAGCATTTATCGAATAATGCTTCACTTATGCGTAATCTCAAATTCATGATATTCGTCATAATCTTTTTACTCAGCACATCCATTTTCTGTGTCGAAAATTACGTATATTTAGAATATTGGCGTCCAGAAAATTTTTCGCTGCACAACAACTTTAGGTTAGTCTATTAAATTTAAACTATATAGGCTAGAAATTTTCTTTAGAAAGCCCATGTTTGGAGATAAACCAATTTCTTATATGATCGATATAACAATTATTGGCTATGGGGCAATCTTTAGTATATTAGCTCTAACATATTATGACTGTTCATATAGAGCTTTATATGATTATTTAAGGAAATATAATTGTGAATTTGAACAGGCTTCTGTAAACAAGAATTATGAGGTATAAAATCTCAGATATTAGATGCCAAGAAATCCATATATGGACCATATCCTCTCCTCACTTCTCTCACACCCAAAATTGGAGGACATACATACAAAGAGGTGTCACCAGGACCCGAAAAAGTGGGTGCTAGCATCCGCACCAAAAAGCACCCATGGGTGCTGGGTGCTATCACCCAGTGGGTGCTTTTGGGTGCGGGTGCTAGAATCCAACTTTTCGGGCCCTGCGCCATATTTTTAAAATGGACTATCGGGGGGGGGGAGTGTGAAAATTCGCATTTTTGGATCCCAGGGAGTCGAACCAAGGCCTATCGGAGTCCAAAATAATGAAAATTCTCTTTTCTAGAAAAACGGTAGGATATGTTTTTTAGCTCTCCCCCCCCCAATAGATTGCATGGATACAAAGACTTTTTTCTGATTTTCGGAAGCCGTGGGGGGAAGGGAGTAAATTCTTTTTTCTACATCCTTATATCATAATTTTAAAGTATGCACACCCACTCAAAGAATACATGTCAAAGCTACCCGAATTTTTGGAACTCTTACGATTTAATAACAATATATGGGCCTCTTTCGCTACAAACCCTTATTCATCTGGTTTTATTCTCCTAACTTTTGGCGGTTTTATTGTTCGAGCATATATGGTAGATGATACATTCAAAATTCTAACTAAACTTTCTGTTCTTATGATAGCGATACTCGGGTTTGCAATTTTGTTAGTCACCATGGCGCGACCTGCATCAGTATATGGAGAAGTAAATATTTAAAAAAACTTGTTTATACTGGGGAAAAAATCACCCCCCCCCCTCTTACATAGCCTGGAAGGGACCCATTTTTTGGGACACCATACTAAAAAAAGGCCATAACTTGTTAGCGGCCGTATTTTTCGATTTGAGAAAAGCCTTTGACATAGTATCGCACAGTAAGCTCATGGAAATGCTCCATAACTTTGACATCCCACCCCATAAATTAGGTTGTGGTAATCTACTATGGTGGATATCAAAACCCCCACTAGAATGAGTTCATAAGGATTTTGATACCAGGTTATGGCCGCTTTTTCAGTACACCAAAGGGACCCCGGACCCATAGGATGGGATCCGGGATCAATAGGACACAAATGTGTCACAGGGGTCCTGGTCCCGATCCATTTCCAGACTCTGTCCTCATTCCCTAGATGGGCCTTTTTCCTATGTCACTGCTTGGAACCTTATTTTTTATTTCGTATACAAAAATTTTCAGCTTCATCAAACAAAGAATTTCCTTTTACTAATTGAAAAAAATTGGACAACAAAATTGGTAAAAATTCTTTTTTTTCAATTTTAGCTTATTTAAGTGAAAAATTTTAGGAACAATCTGAAATTTCTACTACCCTTCAAATTATAAAAGATACTGATTATGCTCTCTTATTGTTTAACCGTTTTATGGTCACAGCAAAGATTATAACTTTTGTAAGTCTTGCAAATTAAGATTACTTAAAGGAGGGGTGAAATTCATAGCAGGATCTCCGGTCATCAATTTTTTTACAAAAATCAATTTTTTAACTCCTTAAATGAAGTTTTCGGAAAAAATGATGTTCAACAAGTTGTTCAGAATTTTACGGGGAACAACTTTGTAGAACATCACTTTTCAGGAAAAGTCAAAAATTGACGTCTGGAGATCCTGCTATGAATTTTACCCCTCATCCGAATTTTTAGACATTTATTGTATCGGTTGTCATCATAGAAATTATGACCGCCTGTAAAAGATATTGATTTTAATTTGAAAATATGTACAGTTGTTTGTTGAAGCTATTTCTTGAAGCTTTTTCTCTTTCACTCTCCATGAATTTACTTGTTATTTTCCTTTTACCACACTTAATTCTTTCTAAAGCCTTTTTCTGCAATTCGCAGCGCTGCGTGCCGCGCTGATTGATGCGCGCCGTGCTGCTCGCAGCACGTAGCGCTGCAAATTGCAGAAAAAGGCCCTTATTTACATATGATAGCTACCCAAATTTATGATTTGATCTCTTTTTTAATTATACTATTTGTATTAATTGATAAAATTCCGATAAATCAGCATTAAAATCAAAAATATTATTGGCTTCATAACATCAAGAAAGCCGCATTCCAACTTATCGGCATGTCCTTAGAAATTAGATATAAAAGTAAAAGCTGTTATAGAGGGAAATAATGGAGGTGGACCGGATATACACTTGTGAGTAGTAGTAGTTGGTTAGAAACTTTATTCGACGTTTCGACGATTTATGTCTTTTTCAAGAATATCTACAATGTACATGGTTAGTAAAAGATCACAAGTAAACTAAAATGTGTGAAAATAAACAACAAAACGTGAAGCGACAATCAAAAGTTGAATAATGAAAAATGGAGAGTTTCAATAAACAGCATATACAGGAAAATCGTGGTAATGTACATGAACCGCATAAATATTCAAAGTGGAAACAATTACTATGCCTAGCATGGATCACGCCTATCAATAAGTAAATTGAATCCTTCAATCTCCTCCTTTCAGTTGATTGTGGGTTTTAGGTCGAAAATCTAATAAGCCTCTGCAACCTTTCTTTCTACCACCTTCCGAGAATGAGCGAGGATTTTTGAGCTCAGGCTCGGGTAAACGTTCTCTTGGAGGTGGTTAGGTGAGTTCCGATGGCGAGCGAAGGGAGAGTTTTTGTAAGAAGGGGCGTTGGGATTTTTGAAAGTCCGTAGATGTTCACTTACTCGCTTTCACAGAGGCCTTGATGTTTTACCGACATAGAATTCGCCACATTTGCACGTATTTGATAGACAACTCCTTGAAGTTGGTAAGTGTGAATGCTAGCCGTCGTGATACGCATTTTTCGGCGCTAGCAGCGCGCTAGCCGTTGTGACGTTGCACTACGGCACAACGCTAGCAGTTGTGCCGGCACAACTCGGAGGCGGCACGACGTTAGCAGTTGTGCCGAGGTGGCGACACAACGTTAGCAGTTGTGCCGCCGTTATAAAACGGCGGCACGACTAGCACAACAGTTAGCACGCATCCTAACTGCCAACTTTGTTTTCGGGACAGATTATACAATTATTTTTGGAGAAGTGACAAATAGGAAAGTCATATATACGAGCGCGTAAAAATTTTAGGCTCAGTAAGCACTTCGGTTGATACTGACGGCATGTTCTGAATCGTTGTATTTTTTGAGATAATTGCGTTTGAAATTGTTTTGGGTTATTAAAACAAAAACCCTGATTCATGTTTTCATTTCAATAACCCCAAAACAATTTTCAAATTTTGGTCTCTTTTTATTCGTTTTGATGAGTTATAAAAATTGTCCTATTCATTCATGTATATTAATAGCATCTTTTTAGTACACCTGTGTGCAAAATGTCTGTGAAAATTTTATTTAAAAAGTAATTTTAAATATAAAATTCTATGCCCTATTTTGAATCGAATGTATTATTCCCGTCGAACTTTGTGGTATTTGTTGGATCACTAGTACTTGATCATTCTGTAGATACTTATCCAATCCAACTTTTTGAAGCACTTTCCACAAAATCTCAATGATAAACTTTCTATAAGGCTTAATAAAATAT
>OZJO01005593.1:0-13812 GCA_900406225.1 Acrobeloides nanus | reverse complement strand
ATTTTTGAAAAAATTGATTTTTTGGGGTCTATCCATGGGGGTCCAAAAAATCAATTTTTTCAAAAATTTTCAACTTTTTCTAAAAACACTTAGAAAATGTTCGCCATAGCAAAAAACAGTGGAAAATGTCGAAATTTCGACGAAAGAAGTCAAATAAAGGTGTTTTTGGTGGCCCCTTAATTTCAAAGAAAACGCTATTTTTGGCATAAAACCCGAATTTTACCTCCTTAATCGAACTAGGGAACTCTAATTTTGGTGTTTTCGTAACTTCAAGGGCCTATAAAATCAGTTAAGGTCATTTAAAAAAAACTGGGAGTATCACCTGGTGAATGTCCCTTGTAAGCTTGAAAGAATTTGAATAAAAAATAAAGGCTTTTAAAAAATGGTCTATTCAGTTTTTATCTGTATAAAAAATACGATCTTGATAACAGTGTTCTCGATTTTCACCAATACAAGACATCGATAAAACTAATATGGATTCTATCCAGTCATAAACACAAACTCTTTGTGACACATTTGAATTCTGTCTCTTGTACAACTGGTAAATATGGATTCAATCCAGTCACAAACACAAACTCTTTGCGACACATTGTAATTCTGTCTCTTGTACAATTGATGATCTTTGTGTTCATAGTCAGTGATTTGTGCTCACCGTTTGACCTTTTGTGATTCAAAAGTTGATCAATTACAATATAAAAAGCGAAATTTTTAGCTATACGAAAATTTAACCATGATCGGAGTACTCTTCTTGATTTTCTTGACTACTTTACTCTTTTATAATTTTTATTGGAAACGTAGAAAGCTCCCACCTGGTAAGGAGAAATACAGAAACACAAAATGAAGATATACGGGATTGATCTGGTCCGAGATCATAGGACCTAGTAAGGTTTGGACCAGGACCCGGAAAGGTGCTAGCACCCAGCATCCAAAAGCACCCTTGGTGCTGGCACCCAGGGTGATTTGGCGCCTTTCTTGAAATTCGCAGATTTTTTAATTTTTAGGGGGTAACCCCCTAATTTTTTAATTTTTACAAATTTTTTATTAAAAAATAATATCGCCATCGTGTTCCCCATAGCCGAAAACCTCCGAGTACAAAAAATTAACGGGTTTGGAGACATTTTTAAAATTCGCATATTTTTCATTTTTTAAGGGATAAACCCCTAATTTTTTAATTTTTACAAAAAATTTTGTTATTTTTTTAATCAATTGTTTAAATGCAATTCTAAAAAAATATGGGTGCTAGCACCCACCAATGAGTGCTTTTGGGTGCTGGGTGCTAGAACCCAGTGGGTGCTTTTGGGTGCTAGCACCTAACTTTTCGATCCCTGGTTTGGACACAATGGGCCCTGAAATCATGGTTCTAGAGTTCTGAGTTTTAGGACCTTCCAGAGTTTGAGACCCAAAAGTGAAGCCTTGCTCACTTTTAGGTCCTAAACTCTGAAAAAGTATGAAAAAATCTAAAAATCATTTTAGGCCCAACACCTTTGCCGATTATTGGAAATATTCTATCCCTAAGCCTGGATAAGGACCCATATAACACCTATATAAATTGGCATAAGAAATATGGCCCCATTCATACCTTTTGGATGGGCGAAAAACCCATTGTTTCCATCACAAACTTCAACTTGATGAAGGAAACCTTTATCAAAGATGGCGACTCATATACAGGAAGAGATGTTTTTCAAGAGTTCTTTAGGAATATGAGAGGTAGAATTTGATAAAATCTCATAATTGCATAGAAGTTAGGTGGTATATACGGGGTCTTCGGAGTGGATGGTGAATTTTGGAAAAACCAACGTCGGTTCGCACTTCATGTGCTCCGAGACTTTGGAATGGGGAGAAATGTGATTGAAAATATCGTAAGTTTTAGTTGAAGCTTCTATGACCATGCTTTATTCCCCTAGACCTGAATACTGTAAGCCAGGCTCCGAAAATGGGGATGCGGGCCGTGGGGGGCCCAACAGGGACCCAAGCTTTTCTCTAAGAGCTTAAAGGACCACTGAACTTTTGAACGGACCTCGGAAATTTATTTTTAAAAGAAAGAGGAATTTTTGCTGATCATTTTTTGTTTTTACAGTACCCCTTGAAAGTTTAACCCTTTCGAGATATTTGCGTTTGAAATTTCCTTCAGAAGTTTCAAACGTAAATTTGTATTGAAACGAAAGGGATTGACCCCAGCGGGAATTAGGAAATTCAAAATTATCTTTTGGTTTCAAATCCAATAAACCAAGAACTCATCACTACTCAAGTTCAGATCAAACATAGGTCATTCATTATGGACCTCAGTGAGTTTGTCGCAAAACTCAAAGATAGAGTTCTCGTTGGTTCTGGTTAGAGTTGATCCTTCCGATGTATAATACTTTCTAGGTGATGAAAGAAGTTGATCGTCTCATCAAATGGGGAGACTTATCTATAAATTCTGGAAATCGCGTGGTATGCATGAGAAGTATTGTCGAAATCTGCGTTGGATCTGTTATAAACTCTGCACTTTTGGGATATCGATTTGCCGGGGTATGACAGAAGTCGGGTCTAATCCCATAGAATCATTTCAGGAAAACGAATCTGAATTCTATCGACTTAGAAAGTTTTTAACTGAAGGCGGAGATCTACTGGGAGATCCTTTGGTTATGCTCATGACGTTATCTAATTCGAATTGTTGGAAATGGCTTCCCTTTTTCAAGAGTAGCTATAACCGATTGGCCAAAAATTTTCTTGGATTGATGGAATTTTTCGACCAGCAAATCGCTAAAAATCAAAAACTTTTTTCAAGTGACCTCGAAAGCGTTGAAGAGGCAACAAATTACGTGCAAGCTTTTTTGGCGGAGATGAAGAGAAGAGAAAGGAATGGAGTGGATATGGGAGAGTTTACGTAATTCTGTATGATTTTTAACCAAAAAAAAAAGATTTTTCAGCCTCGAACAGTTGAAAGGTGTACTCATGGATTTATGGGCTGCTGGACAGGTATTCTAAAATTATTGAAAATTCGGGAGAGAGACTTTTGCGCATCGACATTTGTGCACCAGACATTTGCGCCCCGACATTTGCGCTCCGACAATTGCGCTCCGACATTTCGCTTCGACAGTTGCGCCCCGACAATTGTGCTCATTCAATTGCGCTTCGACATTTGCGCACCGAAATTTGGTTGCGCAAATTCCGGGCTTTCAACCTATATAAAAAGCCATTTTTAAGAGTGCAAGTGCCGGTGCGCAAAAGTCTCTCACCCGAAAAATCGACATTTGACTTTAGGATACCACATCTACGACGACTAGATTCGGAATCTTGTATTTGACGGCGCATCCAGAAGTTCAAAATAAACTGCAAATGGAGTTAGATAACAAAGTGGGATCGGAACGAAAAGTCATTTTAACGGATCGACCAAAATTGCATTATACTAATGCGGTTATAAGCGTGAGTTTTCGAAATTAGAAATTTTGACGAATATAGAAGGCATACGAATTATAGCCATTGAAGTTTTGTCTTGCATATCGGGCGATTTTTAGACAAGGTTTCTTGGGTAGATTGATCCTATAAAGCTATGGCTTCTAAGCCTAAACCAAGCCAAAGTCAAAGCTCAAGTCTAGATCTAACAATGTAAGCTAGGCACAAGCTCAGACCTAAGTCAATCCTAGAGTAAAAATCATCAGATGATGCGAAATAATAGTCCATTGGATCTATGGATATAACCCTAGATCCAATGGACTAGCTGAAAGGGTAAATGAAACTATAATAAGTATGCTTCTTAAAAGTACACCGATCATTCAGGATTGGGACGAACGTCTTCCCTTCGTTAATTTTGTCTATAATATCCTAGAACGCTTCCCGCCGGAGATAGAGCCATTTTTCTGCAAAGTACCGAAATTCGCATATTCCCAACTTCCGAGTCCCGTAGACCTCCGTATAGAACTTTTTTCGAAAAATTTTTCGCCAACGTTTTCAGCATGAAAAGTTGCCTCGATCCCACCCCTTTTGGGTTTTGGCCGCTCGAGTGTTAATAATTTTACCCTCCTTTACTCTAAGCCTATTCTAAGAATAAACCTAACCCATGATTAAATTCTATCATTATGTGGGAGTACTGTAGATGTATTCTCAGTGAAGCTCCAGATCAATTCAAATGAATTTCAACCTGATCTATTCAACATCCAAAATATGTATCTAACTAGGTCTTTAGGAAATTCAACGGCTGTGCAATCTGCTGCCCCTCAACATTCTCCATAAAACCAGTCAAGATGTTCACATTAATGGCTATACAATCAAGAAAGGGACCACCATTGTCCCACAAATCTGCGCAGTCTTATTTGATGAAAAGGTAAAAACTAGGTTTTAGATAAAGATTAGTTTCCAAACGTTCTAGATCTTTCCTCAACCCCGAAAATTCATGCCTGAAAGATTTCTCGACGAAAATGGTTGTTTTAAGAAAGCGGAAGAACTGGTTCCGTTTTCGCTGGGCAAACGAGTATGCTTGGGCGAAAGTCTAGCTAGAGATGAGCTCTTTTTGCTGTTGGCAAATTTGTTTCATGAGTTTAAGGTAGAACGTCAAGGTTTTTGAGGGTTTATAAAATGTAGGTTATGCCTGCCGACCCGAAGAATCAGCCAATTTTGGAAAAAAGCAAAGGACTTGCAGTACGACCAGCAGATTACAAGGTTCAACTTAAACGGAGAATCAATCTGATCGATTAAAAAGTGGATTAGAGGCCAACGTCGTGCTGCTATTTTTGGGCTCTTGATTTTATTAAATAAAATTCTTGTAATACCTACAGGGTGATCAATAATTTACTCACGTATTTAAAAAGCTCGCCAAAAATCGAGTTTAAGTCCATTTCAGTCGCCCGATAGCTCATTCGATAGCTATTGTCACCGAATTTTGTTAGAAAAAAATATTTTATTTTCAATTTTTTAGTCCAAAAATACTAAAAAATTACGATTTTTTGAAATTTTTCTTATTTTCAAAACATTGCCAAAAATCGAGTATAGTTCGGATTTCTTCGAGCGACAGCAATCCTGAAAGTTTGGATCTTGAGGTATTTTTTACAAAAGAAATTATTGTAAAAGCTTTTAAAATCGTGGAGATATGGTTTTTTGAAAATTATGCTTTCTTTATGTTTTCCTTATTTTCAAAAAAAAGTGCAAAAATTGAAATTGAAAAAAGCATAATTTTCAAAAAACCATATCTCCACGATTTTAAAAGCTTTTTCAATAATTCTTTTTGTAAAAAATATCTCAGAATCCCAACTTTCAAGATTGCCGTAGCTCGGAGAAATCCGTCCTATACTCGATTTTTGGCAAATTTTTGAAAATAAATTTAAGAAAAATTGGAAAATCCACCAACTTCAAAAATCCATATCTTGTCGAAAATAAAATATTTTTTAATAATTGTTTTCATAAAAGAAAGTTGGGATTCTGAGATATTTTTTACAAAAATAATTATTGAAAGAGCTTTTAAAATCGCGGAGATATGAATTTTTAAAAATTATGCTTTTTTCAATTTTTGCATTTTTTGAAGATAAGAAAAACATCGAAAAAAAGCATAATTTTCAAAAAACCATATCTACACGATTTTAAAAGCTTTTTCAATAATTCTTTTTGTAAAAAATATCTCAGAATCCCAACTTTCAAGATTGCCGTAGCTCGGAGAAATCCGTCCTATACTCGATTTTTGGCAATGTTTTGAAAATAAGGAAAATTTCAAAAAATTGTAATTTTTTAGTATTTTTGGGCTAAAAAATTGAAAATAAAATATTTTTTAATAATTTTTTTGCTAACAAAATTCGGTGACGGTGGCTATCGAATGAGCTATCAGGCGACTGAAATGAACTTAAACTCGATTATTGGCGAACTTTTTAAATACGTGAGTAAATTATTGATCACCCTGTACAACTACAACACAATTATTTCATTAAAAATCGATTAAAAAAACACCAACTATGGAAAAGCCTAATTTGCGATGTTTCCTCGATATGCTTAAAGATCAGCTAAACTCCAGTGCAGTTTAATACAATTTTTCTTGTCGATACACAAACTACATTGAAGTTCAGACAACAAAAGTTTTCCTATCATCAGAATTTTTCAGAGATAAACACCAGTTTCTTTTTTATTGAATATTTTTTACGAATTTGTTGGAGGAGTTTGCAAAGTTTTGCAATTGTATGAAAGCATCGTCATGAGAAAATTGGCTCAAAGTCTTGTTGGTCAACAAATTGCTTTCTTCAGCAACCACAATGATTTGAGAAAATGATAATAGAGCAGTAAAAAAGTACATAAAACGAATCATCACTAGGATAGTTCGCAACTAGATAGTTCGCTATTCAGAATCAGAATCCTGATTCAGAATCCGAATCTAGAATCCGGATTCAGAATCCGAATCCAGAATCCGAATTCAGAATCTTGTCCGGAAATACCCTATATAATCTTTTTGAAAATTTGAAATTGAGAATGTGAATTTGAGGGCGTGGCGACAGTTGAGAACGAGCACTTAAGGATGAGACATTTGAGGATGACTATTTGAGGACGGCCATTAGAGGACAGGACTTTTGAGGACGGACATTTGAGGCTGGGACATTTGAGGACGGAACATGTTAGGAAAAAAGGTGGGATATGTTTTTTTAGGCCCTAAATAGCACCCATCCTCAAATGTCCCATCCTTAAATGTTCGTCCTCAAGTGTCGGGTCCTCAAATAGTCATCCTCAAATGTCTCATCCTCAATGCCCGTCCTCAACTGTCGCCACGCCAATTTGAGAATGCGAAAGTAAGCCGGTGTTTCCAACCTGCTGTGTCACCCTGTAGTTATTTTGTTGCTTGTTTTGATAGATATTACTTTATAACAATTTTATTTATTATTTTTATACAACAATTTACATATTTTTTGCTACAGTTATACTAGCTTGATTGCTTATTGCAAATGCTTTTCTAAGGTTGAACAAGTTGAGCTTGACTTGGATGTGCACCTTGATTATTGCTATTTTTCATAAAAAATTTAATTTCAACAAAATTCAAATAATCATTACGGACATTCTTGCTGATTAAAATTAAAGACAAGCTATTCCCAAAAATTATTGAATCAACTATCCACCGATATTTACTGATTAGTAGGTTAAATGATATTTGAGCCTTTTTCATCATTGCTATTGCACATAAGACGTTATAAATAAGAAATAATGTTTGAAAGCATAACATTGCCAGGGAATGGACTAAATTTTGAAATCGTTTAAATTTTAAAAAAATTACAATATAATCTCAGGTCTAGTCCTCCTCGAAGTTTTTGTTCACTTGACCAATTTTTTGTTATTTGTCTATACTTTATACCAGTAGCAATATTAAAAAACAAGCTTATCAAGGCACAAATAAAAGTTTCAACCGCATCTATTATAAAAGTTAGCTAAAAATTAATAAAAATAAACGGTTTAAAGGATTCTTTGGAGTTGGAGGGGAGATCGAGTGCTTCTGTCTTCAGGGGTTTTTCTGTAAAGTATAATTTACGGCGCACCAAAATGCCGAAAGATGCAGGTAAGGGTCAAAATTAAAAAAAAATTTTTCGCTAATCGACTCAGCCTGCCTAGCGTTTCAAAATGAGTACCATATCATGGGGTTTTGGGGATTTAATCTATAGCCGATTGGCTAAAGTGCTCAGCCTTCAGGGCGGGGATTCGATCCTGCGTCCAAAAGTCTTTTTTATTTTGTTGTCAGAATTCATGAAAATTTTTGCACATTCACATTTTTATGCGAGAACATTATGGCGCTATTAGTTTTCCATGAAAACTTTTGAAAATTTAGAAAAGCGAAAAATTAAAGTTTTAGAGTTTTTTTGAAATTTTTCGATTTTTCCAACAATTTTATGGAAAAATACTAGCACCATAGTAATGTTGAAAATATAAAAAAATGAGTTTTGGGCGCGGGATCGAACCAATGGCCTATGAGTGAAGGCTGAGAATGTTAGCCGAACGACTATGAAACCCCCAAAACACCATGTTATGGTACTCCTTTTGAAGCGCTCGGCGAGCTGAGTCGATTGGCGAAATATTTTAAATTTTCGACCCTTGACTGACCTTTTTTTCTTTAATGCGCCTTAAACTATGACTAGTGCTGCACAAACTGTGAGGTACATTTACATTTTTCAACACGATATATACCGTAAAAATAAAGGGATCGCTAACTGAATATTCTTTAGTTCCGTCATCATTGAGTATAACAGTACCCGAAGATCCATGTATCCAAATTGCATTATAGCATATAATTACGGGCAAAATCAATTGTGCGCCGATGATTATTTTCAGGCTTCTCCCTGACCACCACTATAATAACAAATTACAGCTTCGAAATAGATTTTTTTTAAATGGAGGCTATGCTGTACTGTATATCAAAGAAACAGGAAATTTAGAATGGAGGAGGATCGACTAGAGGTAGGACGATTAACACTCAAAATGTCAAATCTCAAAATCCCAAAATGTCAAATCTCAAAATCCCAAATTTCAAAATTCTGATTCTGAATCCGGGCTCTGAATCCAGATTCAGAATCCAAATCAAATTCCGAATTCAGAATCCAAACAAGATTCAGAATCCAGAATCCGGATTCAGAATTCAAATCCAATTTCGAATCCGGATTCAGAATCCAGAATCCAAATTCAGAATCCGGATTCAGAATCCAGATTCAGAATCCGAATCCAGATTTCGAATCCAGATTCCGAATTCAGAATCCGAATCCAGAATCGGAATCGAATTCAGAACCAGGATTCAGAATCCAGATTCCGAATCCGAACAAGATTCAGAATCCGAATTCAGAACCGGAATCTGGATTCAAAATCAGAATCCGAATTCAGAATCCGGATTCAGAATCCGATTCAGAATCAAATTCAGAATCCGGATTCAGAATCCGAATCCGAACAAGATTCAGAATCCGAATTCAGAATCCGAACAAAATTCAGAATCCAAATCCAGAATCGGAATCTGAATTCAGAATCCGGATTCAGAATCCAGATTCAGAATCCGAATCCAGAACCCGAGTTCAGAATCCAGAAACCGAATTCAGAATCCGGATTCAAAATCAGAATTCGATCATAGGTACAAAAAAATGCAAATTTTAAATGATTTTGTGATTTTGAGATTTGGGATTTGGAATAGTTTCCAGGTAGGATACTTTTTTTTACTCTCATCAAAAATCATAAAGATGGTTTGTCTGGCCATCCTTCAGATGCCCGTCATCCCTATATAGGTCATATTGAGAAAAGATTTTTTGTCGGAAATTGACCTATTATCTAAACCCTCTTTAAGAAAAATGAGGTTTTTGACCTTGATGCCTTCCAAACCTGAATTCTAACTACGCCATTAATAAGATAAATAAGAATTTTCCTATAATATTTAACAAATGTGTAACCTTATCATATTTGGTGGGAAAATACACTGCCGTAAAACGATTCAACGACATAACTGAATGAGTTATCATGTCAAAGCTATACATTAGCTCCGAAACTATCCAACCAAATCTAGCGATTGCATCTTTAATTGGCGAATAAACATATAAAGAGTAAAACCATCCTTCATTCTTTAAATAAAAACAAGAGAACATCTAAAAATATGAAGTTATAAACATATTTTAGAGTTTGAGAAGAAACAAGAACCCATGATCTCATTGCCGTAGCCAGTTTTTTTAATTTCAATTTTTTTATAATTTTTCTCGAGATTAGAGTAGCGCGCACCCGAATGCTTCTTATGGCTATGCTTCACATCTTAAATAAAACTTTTTTGCTTACCGAAACAAACAATATTCCATCCAATACAGCGGTCATCAACAAAATAGTCATAAAACTTTTGGTATACTCAATTTTCTTATTTGCCCTCATTTTAAGCATGAACATAATAAAAGAGATGTGAAAAATAAAGAAAGGCCAATCAACAAAAGTTTCGAATACTTTTACAAATGTGACGCTCGAATCAATTGTTTGCGTAACTTTAGTAGAATTATCCATGTTAGGTAAGAGTGCAAATATTCTTCCTGTTAATACTAAATTCTATTTAGTTTCGTATGCTACCTGTCCGCAATAATTATTCAAAAAATCTTTGTATATGTTACCGTCATACCTGAAAGTTTCAGATATGCCTAGGCATATCTGAAAATTTCAGAAATTATAGACTCAGATCGGTCTAAGCCAGGCTTAGGATTAGACCTGAACCTAAGCCTAAGACTAGACCTAAGCCTAAGGCTAAGCCTAGGCCTAGGCCTAAGCCTAAACCTACGCCTAAGCCTTTTTTGGGTATTCTTCCATGGATTTTGGGATGTAAATGTTATAGTATTCATTCTACTCGTGTCGACGAGCTGAGCCTAATGGCATGACCCGTTATTAAATTTCATTGTCCTTCAATTTTATCACAAAAACCCGTCGTATCGAAAATTTCCGAACAACTTTGTTTTCGTTTAAAAATCTCAAACTTCCTTTCTGTTATGTTTATTATTTCAAAATTATGCATACTTTAAAGGAGGTAACAATCATGGCAAGATCTCAGAAAAAATTTGTTTTGAAAATTTTTAGTAAAAAATATGTTTCTAGGAGTAATTTTCTGCGGGGAATCGATTGCGCGCATTCCCGAAGCATGAAAACGCTTCCTTGACCCTGATTCAGGGAATGGTGATGGGTGTCTTGAAGCGAAAATCAAACATTTTCGGATTTTTATGAGAAAACTGTCGATTCTTAGGTTTTTCTAGGCGAGGAATCGATTGCGCGCATTCTTGAACCTTGAAAACGATTCCTTTACCATGATTCAGGGAAGAAATCGGTGTATTGAAGCAAAAAACTATTTGTTTACATAAATACGTACCCCTTCCCTGAATCAGGGTCAAGAACGTGTTTTCACGGTTCGGGAATGCGCGCAATCGATTCCCTGCCTAGAAAAACCTAAGAATCGACGGTTTTCTCATAAAAATTCGAAACTGTTTGATTTTCGCTTCAATACACCGATTAGTTCCCTGAATCAGGGTCAAGGAAGCGTTTTTATGCTTCGGGAATGCGCGGAATCGATTTCTCGCATAAAATTACCCCCTAGAAACGTATTTTTTACAAAAATTTTCAAAAAATTTTTTTTCGAGATCCTGCCATGATTGTTACCCCCCCCCTTTAAAAAAATATTTACTATCATTTTACCTAATTTTTGAATATTAATGATTTTTTGTATCTTTAGTTTAAAAATAGAATATATTTGTTTTCCCTGTGCACTATCCCTGATTAGCTTAGTATAAAGAGCATACTTGTTTTCCAGAAAAATTATGCAAATAAGTTGTTGCTTATAAAAATTCAAGCCATCAAAATGATAACAAATCACTGCTTCAAAATTATGAAGAAATATTGGAATTTGTAAAACGTAAATAAATATGTGAAAAAATTATTATAAAAGGAAATAAAACTGCATGATATCAAACTATTGTGCACTTGCTATTTTTAATATTTTAATTTGAAAAAAATCGGCGATGCGAAAAGTGAGATCATTAGGTGTGAAAATTAGCGAAATTTAAATTTTTTTTAGCCTATATTCTTTATGCTTGGCTTCTTTCTCTGCATCACTTTAATTAAGTACGAAATACTGAGTAATGATATTATTATAAGTAAGTTCTATAGTCCTTCACTCAGGGGAATTTTTGTAGGATGCCAAGAAAATGAAAAATTTAAGCGATGTCTTGGATGCGAATTTAAATGTGGAGAGGAAATTCAAGCAGACCTCATAATAAATTTTTTTTTAAACTTCAATTTTAGCCATGTGAACCACTTCCTTGTGATCTAAACCCCCTACATTTTCGTGACAGGTGTCAATGTAAAAGCGGTTATTTGCGCCATGATAATGGTACTTGTGTCTTGAGATACCAATGTCCAAGCAATTCCACTTCACCAGCCCACCCTCCATGTGGACCAAATGAACAGCTTTATTGAAAACAAATTTGTTGAGGGACATGTGCCAACCCAAATCCTGTAAGAGGGATCTTGAAGGCTAAAAGTTCTACTCCGGATTCTGATTCTGGATTCGGATTTGAATCCAAATTCAGAATCCGGATTCTGAATTCGGATTCTGAATCTGGATTCAGATTCGGATTCAGAATCAGGATTCCGAATCCAGATTCTAGATTCGGATTCTGGATCCGAATTCTGATTCTAATCTGGATTCTGAATTCGGATTCTGGATTCGGATTTAGAATCCAGATTCTGAATCCGGATTTTGAATCTGGATTCAGAATCCGAATTCAGATTGAGAAGCAGAATTCGGATTCAGAATCCTGATTCAGAATCCGAATTCAGAATCCGAATCTAGAATCCGAATCCAGAATCCTGATTCAGAATCCGAATCCAGAATCTGGATTCAGAATCCGAATTCAGAATCTTGTCCGGAATGCCCTATATAGTCTTTTTGAGAATCTGAAATTTGTGAAATTTGAGAATTTGAAACTGAGAATGTGAATTTGAGAATGTGACAGGTAACCAGAAATTACAGCATAAATCGATATGTCTGACAAAGAAGAACCATTAATTAGAATTATTAACATTGTTTTTCTGGTACATTGGTTCATTTTTCTTTATTTTTCTTTTTTTAATAAGTAAAAATAGTCTCTTGTATGAATTTTTGAAAAATTCTTGTCCTCGATTACAGTAGGAATCAATAAAATCGGTTGTTTGACATTTCGAAAACGCGTTGACTTTTCTAAAATTGACATTTCGAAAACTTCAATGTGCAAAAAAATTTCGACTCCGGCGGGAGTCAAACCTGGGTCCCAAAAACGTTGGCCACTTACATTCCATGCAAGTTAATTGATAAACATTTTAAAGGAGAGATGCATTTTGCGACCATTTGAGAGAAAAAGTTTTTTTCGTAAAAATGATCCTATTGGAAGTAATTTGATGCGAGAAATCAATTGCGCGCACTCCCGAAGCGTAAAAGCGTCATCTTTACCAAGATTTCGTGAAAAATTGCCTATTTTTTCGCTTTTTCATCTTTTTCGTAAAAAAAAATAGGCAAATTTTCACGAAAACTTGGCCAAGATGGCATTTTTACGCATCGGAAATGCACGCAATCGATTTTTTGCATCAAATTACCCCCAATAAGGCCATTTTTACGAAAAAAAGTTTTTCTCCCAAATGGTCGCAAAATGTACCCTCCTCCCTTTAAAGAAAAATTTTCGAAATGTCAATTTTCGAAACTTCAAACAACCATAAAATCATAATATTCAACTAAAAAAATTTTTTCTTCGACAGGATTAGAGCTCAAGACCTATGGAATAAATTGGAGTCTCCTAGGCTAGCGCAGTGGTAAAGCACTAGTTTTTGTACCTAAGATCGAGGGCTCGAATCAAACTCTTACATCGAAAACTTTAAGTACAGTCCTTGAATAACTTTCGACTCACGTTTTTATTGCAACAGTGTCAAAATTTGATTTAAAAAATACGATTTTCGAGTTGTATTTCTTTCATAGGTCGGCAAGGGGGGGCCTCTCCCCTGACCCACTACGCACGATCCCAAATTTAAAGGAGAGACCACGCACTCATGGTCCAAAATTGAGGGTGACCACGCATAGACCCCGCCGAACATATGAGGTGGTCCATAAAAATTGGGTGTCAGAAGACTAAAAAAAGGATCCTATTTTTTTTCTCACACAATTTATTTTTTTTCTCACACAATTTATTTTTTTTCTCACACATATTTTTTTTCTCACACAATTATTTTTTTTCTCACACATATTTTTTTTCTCACACATTTTTTTCTCACAATATTTTTTTTCTCACACATTTTTTTCTCACAATATTTTTTTTCTCACATAATTTATTTTACCCCCATAAAGGTCATTTT
>OZJO01005583.1:0-12333 GCA_900406225.1 Acrobeloides nanus | reverse complement strand
AAATAGTTTTAAAATATCAACTTTCGGAGCTAGTTCCCTTTGGGGGCACCACCAGCGTGTTTTTTTATGTTTTTGAGAATTTCTCCGAAAGTACAAAGTCAATCTTGATAGTTTTGGTGTCGCTAGAAAGCTGGACTTCATAGCAATCAAATGGCATCAAAATCATGCTATAACTCTTTCTGGTTGAGAAGTTATTGCATAATTAGTAAAAAATTTCAGTTTTTTCTACCCATTTTTTAATAATTATGCAATATCTCCGCAAACAGAAAGAATTATGGCATGATTTTGGTGTCATTCGATTGCTATGAAATCCAGCTTTCTAACGACACTAAAACTATCCGAATTGGCTTTGTACTTTCAGAGAAAACTCAAAAACATTTAAAAAACATGCTGGTAGTGCTCCCAAAGGGAACTAGCTCCCAACTTTCTTATATAAAATGACATGTAATGTGCGTTTATCAGTTCAAACTAACTTTTGCAGGTTAGATTTTAACTCATAAACAATTTTTTGGTATATTGGTTTGGCATGTTAGCGCAGGAGTTTGTTGAGTTAAAGCTAATTTATTTTTGAAAAATGGTGATTTTTCGATATTTTTAACGTAGCAAGATCCCAAAACCTATGCTAACTTATTTCTTTTTGCTAAAAAATGAGTTGTTTTACCGTTTTGGGCTATGGCCAACAATTTCTGATCATTTTAAAGCGAATATGTTAACGCCTTAAAAATCTACCATTTTGCTCTGAACCTGGACCACGAATCTGGACCCAAAAATAAAGTTTTTGAAAATTGGTCTAAAATGATCAGAAATTGTTGACCATAGCCCAAAACGGTAAAACAACTCATTTTTGGCAAAAAGAAATAAGTTAGCATAGGTTTTGAGATCTTGCTACGCTAAAAATATCGGAAAATCACCATTTTTCAAAAATAAATTAGCTTTAACTAAAAAACTCCTGCGCTAATATGCCAAACCCAATATACCAAAATTTTTATGGGAATCTGGGCTACATATTTTTGACAACCACTTTGGGTGAAAACCTTCGTAACCGGGCCAAAAATGCCGATCTTTGCCAAAAAACCCCCTGTTGAAAAATTGAGGCATGCTCAAAGATTGGAGTATAACTTTTTATTGAAGCGAAAACTTGATATAGGTGTCAATATAAAATCTGTAGCGCAGATCACCAGCTTTCACATGAGTGGTCAACAAGCTCTCAATTCAATTCCCTCACCGAGATATCCTCAAATTACTGAAAAGATGTCCAAATATTGACATAGACATCTTCCAGAGGCTCTAGATCCTCATAGGAAAACTTTTTAAATTTTTTCTTTTTTTTATAGTTATTAGTTCGACTACTACTTATCACAACCTTTGTGCAACAAAGCATTCCCCGTATTAATGGCTAGGACGTTGCACTTCCGTTTTAAAGCCCCAGGTTCAAATCCTCCTGAAGGAGAAATTTTTTTGCATTTATTCAAAAATCCGAAGGAGAAATTTTTTGCTTTCGAAATTTTTTTGATTTATTCAAAAAAAATTTTCCTTCGGGTGGATTCGAACATGGGGATTTAAAATGGAAGCGCAAATCCCTAGCCATTAAGCCATCGAGGCCAATTATAAAGTTGTTTTAAAAATAACAAATAAACAACCTAACTAATTAAAATTTTAATTAACTCCTCAGGGATTTTCAACCGCTAATTTTTTCATTTTTAACGACAAGTCGGGCATGCTCTACAAAACTATGTATGTCTCGTCAAAAATTTTCAGACTGAGATCGGATGTATTCCTTGTAAGAAATAATTTTTCATCTCTCTCTCTTCTAGTTTCAATGCCATCTTGGCTATTCTTTTCATCAAGAGATTTATTTTTGCAATGCTTCGTTTACCTATGCATGAGAAAACTTATCGGTTCACAACAATTATAGCACCCTGTTACCATGGAACTACTTTGAATAGCGGCGCAAAAATGTTTTCCTGAGTCCATTGATTCATAAATTCCTTGCTTTCTTCATCTTAAAGTTCAAATATTTATACATAATGCATTCATCCATATGTAGTGTTCTAAGTTTTGTGCTTTAAAGTAGAGCTGTTCGGATTCCGAAATACAGGGTGGACTTTAAAAAACCGGAATTTTACCGTTTTTTGACGAAAAAATTTGCAAAATTTTTTTTCAAAAAGTGATTTATTAGGGATAATTTTGTGCGAGAAATCGATTGCGCACATTGAAAAATTCTGAAAATGCTAACTTAGCCATGAAATTTTCGATTTTTTTCTTCAAATTTTTTCGCCAAAAAACGGCAAAATTTCGATTTTTTATAGTCCACCCTGTTGTTATATCCCGATGATTTCGACCCCGATGGACAATTTTTGATATTTTGGGATCTCGAAAATTTCGGCATCGGATCCAACTACGATACCAATCCCGATTTTCGGGATTTTTTCAGAAATTTTTGAAAAAAAAACAACAAAAAATAAACTACCCAATTTTTTTCTCACATAAAAATTTCAATTGTGGACATTTTTTGAGAAAATGGCAGAATTATCTGTAGTAAACTTGTACCTCGCTCCCCCCGAATTTCGAGGGGGTGCAATCCGTACTTCAAAATGAGACTCGCCACAAAAAAATGTTGCGGCTCTCTACAGCCCGGGGCCGAAGTCCCGTGAGCTGTTGGAGGACCTCAAATTTTAAAAAAAATTAGAAACAATCATCCAAAAGCTGCTATTTTTTAACCAAAAATTTTTAATTTTGGAGCATTTTCAGCTTAAAAACAAGTATTTCTCAACAAAAAAATTTCCTCAACAAAAACACTAATCCTAAGCCTAGACCTAAGCCAGGCTTAAGCCTAAGACTAGGTTTAGGCTTAGGCCTAGGCTTAAGCCTTGGTAGAGATTTTATGTCACCAACTGGCAATTTCCCCAATTGCCAATAGGTGACATTCCTATGTTGAGAAAATCGAAAAAAACTGTTTTTTCTATTTTGGTTGTTTTTTTACGATCACCAAACTTTTCCCTCGAAAACGAATTTTCGCCGTAAAATCGCACTTTAGGGGTTTTCTAGGTAGGGATTCGATTGCGCGAAATTGACGAAAATTTAGTCATGCAAGCTTTTTCAAGCATTGCAATGCACACAATCGATTCACAGCCTAGACGGCCGATTTTCCAGCGACATTTCTAATTTTAGAAAATTTTCGTTTCAATACTCCACCCGTTTTCCCTGAATCAGGGTCAGAAAAGCTTTTTATGCTTCGGAGATTCGTGCAATCGATTTTTCGAATACAATTACCCCTCAAGGGGTCATCTAAAAAAAATTGTGTCCAAAATTCATGCAAAAAGTATAAAAACTTTTGGATTAACCCAATATCTTGAGACTGTCTTAGATTGATAATAATGAATTTATTCTTTTATCTATTAACCATTTATTTCACTTCGAATGGCGCGTTGGCATTGCGTTGTTATACTGGTGCTACTTATGGAACTCTTGCACCTGTCAATAGCTCTAGTCTTACGGATTGCTCATTCTTTGGAATAATGGGTTGGTCATGCATGAAGATGACTGATTATGCTAGTGGCGCATCAGTTCGCTTTTGTAATAACTATAATTGTTCGGTAAGTTGATAAAATAAGAGTTATAATACAGGAGCATAATCTGAATAAAATAAATTTTATGATGTCTTTTTTGGTTTCTGCGATCCTCTTGGCGAGTAATTTTTTAAACTTTTAAAGGACCAGTCCAGTCAGTTACAATCATATAAAAAATGATATATTCGGAAAGATCAGAAAAAATGGAGCATTTTTTGTTTTTACGGCATGTTCGGAATCGTTGTAGTTTTCGAGATAATTGCGTTTGAATTTGTTACAAGTTCTTCGTTGTAATACACAAACTTGATGAAAAAAATAATGAATTCTGATGAAAAAATGAAAAATATTTTGATTTTTTAGTTTTGATAAGTTTATTCGGGTTATGTTTCATCCAAAAATTTTTTTGCGGTTCCGTTTCCACCCAAAAAGTTTCTTTCGGTTTTTTGTTCCATATGAGGAGCCGAAACCGCAAACGGGCCATCACTGGTTCGAACTTTATTTTTTATTTGCTTTTTAATTGTTTTTTTTAGCAAATGTTGCAAGGACGACTTGCTAATATGCCTTGCATCAACGATACTTATAGTAACCTCAACACTGCTGGCTTTACCTATCAATCGCAACTAGGAGTTAATTATAGCCCTACTTTCGGTAGCTATGTTTCTCTTTGTTGTTGCTCTGGGGACAGTTGTAACTCGGCAGAAGCTTCTGGAATTAATCATTTTATATCAGTTTTCTTCATAATTTTTTATTTTTCGAATCATTTTTTTAATTCATAAATTTAATAGATCCAAGAGTAAAAAAAATTAGGTCTACAAAGAAGTAATTTACAAAGATTAGCAGGACGAGGCGCCTTCTTTATTCCAAGACTTCGGTGTCTTGGAATAAAGAATAAGAGCTTATTCTTTATGCCAAGATGTTGAAGGAGACTCTTTCTCTAGCTAGAGGCAGGGCCTCCATGATCAAGATTTCTCTCATGATTGGAACGATATATATAACGGGGGGGGGGGGGGGGTACCCGACCCAAAATTGCTAATTTTGGGCATGTCAGCTCAAGCTTCATGACTTGAAATTCTAATTTGAGACAATGCAGCCTGGCTCACACAGCTAAAAAGAAATGTCAAGAACATCTCTGAATACGGGCCGACCTTAAAGGGGGTCCAAAGTAGGGTCGAGTAGAAAAATTTTTTAAGAATAATTTTTCTAGGGGTAAAATTGGCTGAAAAATTCAAAAAACGCACTTAAAAAACGAAAAAAAATTTCTTTTTTGGGCATTCTTAGGTTTAAAAATCGGGGTATCTTGATTATGCAGTTTATATTTTAAATTAGTGACGGAATTTTCTATATGGTGTTGTAAAAAAGTTTTTAGCTCACATTTGGAGCTGCGAATGTGCTTAGCAAAGGTTCCAGAACCTTTCCTATCCCGAGTTATGACCATTTCTAAATCATGATTTTTTCCAATTTTAAAGTGGCTATAACTTGGGATAGTAAAGGTTCTGAAACCTCTGTTTTAGCGCATTCTTGAGCTCTAAACGTGAGCTAAAAGCATTTTACGACACCATATAGAAAATTCCGTCAATAATTTGAGATATAAGCTGCACAATCAAGATACCCCCGATTTTTAAGTCAAAAAATGCTCAAAAAGAAATTTTTTCGTTTTTTAAGTGCGTTTTTTGAAATTTTCAGCAACTCGATCCTAGTTTGGATTCCCCCTTTAAAGAACCAGTCCAGTAAGTTACAATCATATGAAAAAAATGATATATTCGGAAGGATCATAAAAAATGGGGCATTTTTTGTTTTTAGGAATTTTCTGAATCGTTGTAGTTTTCGAGATAAGTGCGTTTGAATTTATTACAAGCTCTTCGTTGTAATACACAAACTCTTTTGAATTTTTTGCGGAAAAATCGATTTTTATCAATTTTTTTAATTTTCATAAAATGAACATTGTAGCAATTTGTATAGCTAAATGAGACGAACAAAATGACACCAAAATTATCCAATTTNTTATCCAATTTGAACATTGTTTTGGGTTATTGAAACGAAAATTTTGATTCATGTTTTCGTTTCAATAACCCAAAACAATGTTCAAATTGGATAATTTCATGTCATCTTGTTCGTCTCATTTAGCTATAAAAAATTGCAACAATGTTCATTTTAACAGAATTGAAAAAATCGATGCAAAAATCGATTTTTCCATAAAAAAGTCAAAAAAGTTTGTGTATTACAACGAAGAGCTTGTACACAAATTCAAAATTTCAAACGCAATTATCTCAAAAACTATAACGATTCAAAATATGCCGTAAAAATAAAAAATGCTTCATTTTTCATGATCTTTCCGAATATATTATTTTTTCATATGATTGTAACTTACTGGACTTGTCCTTTAAAGCTCTTAGGAAGACCCTTGACTGTCTGATGGTCGCCTTGTATTGCAAATGAAGTGCATATTGTGTTGTTCCATACTAATTTTGATAATCTTTGTTTTTATCATTGACGAAATTCCATATTTGAAATTGATCTTCGACGAATTATCACAAAAAAAATTTTTACGAAAATGATATCATAAAACAAGGCAGACGAAAAGGGAAAAATGTTTAACAGATGCTACGTATTTTGTGCTACTTTTAGGATAACGACTCCCCAAACTGAAAGAACCAAAAAACTTTTTATTCTCAAATAGTTTATGTTTGGCGAATATTGTTGTTTCCAGACATGAACTGTGTAAAAATTAACCGATTTTCAAAAGTAAGTAACTGATCTATGATTATTAAAATGATCAAGTACACAACTAAAAAAGGTGTCATTGAGAAGATCGGGATCCTAATTCAAAGTTTTATAAGATCGGGATCCTAATTCAAGGTTTTATAAGATCAAGATCAAATAAATTTAGTATAAAATCTAAGAAAATAAAATTTGTATTAATCTGAAAAAGATTGAAAAAATTTCTTTGTTTGTTGATAGTGATCTTGGCATTATTTGCAATATGAAATTTTTTATCCTATTGATGTTATGTTCCTTAGTATTATTAACTATCGCAGAAGATCCTAAAGTTAGAAGATTGGATGATATGACTGTGTAAGATTTTGGCAAAAAGCTTACTTTGAAAATAAGGAATCGGATTATTTGGGCTTTAGTAGAGCACAAGCACGGCTGCCAAAAATGGAAACACTCTCGAAAATTCTATAAAATCGGCCAGACGCTTGTGCTAGGGGTTTTTTTCTATGCGACAAATTGATTGCGCGGTCGATTGAGCTATTTTAAAAATTTTTTTCAAAAAATTTTTTCGGAAGGGGAACAAGTACGGCGGTTTTTTGTCAAAAATTGAAGGAGAGTGTGTATTGAAGCAAAAATATGAAAAAAATAAAAAGCGAAAATATCGCTTCAATACACACTTTTATTTCCCTGAATCAGGGTCAAGGAAGCATTTTCAAGCTTCGAGGATGCGTGCAATCGATTTTCGCATAAAATTACCCCTAGAAAAGTCATTTTTGCAAAAATTAAAAAAAAATTTTTCGGAAGTGCTGCTGCAAAGTTTACCCCCTCCCCTTTAACACGGGAATACTTCTTCAAAATTTCGGCATATTCTTATTTTGAGTTATGCTGAACAAATTTCAAAAAAAATTTTGAAAAAAAGTTGCCATGGAATATACCAGATTTATTTTTGAGGCAATATCAAATCGACCCAAGTTGGATTCGAACCCGAGAGCATTATACTCGAATCCGGGAGCACTACCCCTGAACCAAGTTCACGTTAAAATTCGGATTTTTAATTTTGCCTATAATTTATCACTTTTACACGGGGTGGGTAAACTTCATTCAATATTTTTAATTTTAGGCCAAGAGCAGTACGAGATGTACATGTACGCGGTGACCGTTCTGGTGGATGGGGTAGAAGATGGGGAGGTGGTTATGGTGGATATGGCATGGGTGGATGGGGACGTGGTTACGGTGGATATGGTTATGGTAGCTATGGTGGATGGGGTAAAAAATTTTAACTTTTTTATACTAACTTAATCATTTTAGGCTGGGGTAAGAAATAAACTTCAAGCCACAAGTTCAAATTATTTGCCGAGAAAATTCGCATAAAAATGATTCTCATATAATTATAACTTTTTTGATATATGACAAATAAAAATATAGTGATTTTTATGCCAAAAATAGCGTTCGAATTGAAATCAACAGGGTCCAAAAACACCTTTATTTGAATTCTTTGGAGGTTGACAAATAAAAGGAAGTTGTTGTTGATTGCATGAAGCAATTGGAATTGGATACCATTGTCCGTCGGTAGAGTTCATCGACAAACAATAGACTCCTTTACAACAGTATCCTAAATAACAAAAAAAATTAACCTAAAGTTTAAAAATTTTTTTACCATTTACAAGATTATTGTAATCAAAGGAAGTATCATCATTCCAATACACAAAACCTCCTCTATCAGCCCACTCAATATCAGAGTCTGCCCCAAGCCAAATTTCAGGAATTTGATATTGTGCAAGCTTATCTATAATAAAAAAATTTTTGTGAAAAAAATTAAATTTTTAAAGCTCGGCCCGGAAATTTGGGCCCTGTTCTGTCCAAAATCTAAAATTTGGAACAATTTGTGGAAAAATTAAATTTTTATGGCTCTGCCAGTCTCGCTTTTGAAAAATTCAGTCTGGCCCGGTCCGTTCGGGTCGGGTCGACCGAGCCGAGACGGCCTTTGGATCTCTAATGCCGGCTCGTCAGATCACGCCCACCCCAAATTATATGAGGGTTTGAGGGGGAACGAGATTGTTATGGTGTGTCATGGATAATATCCACTACTCTTAGAATAGATAGGATGATCATCGACTCGCGAGAGGGGCAAGGATATCGTCCTCAGATTTGTACTATAAACATACCCATGAAAAATTTATTAACAAAAGCGCTATGAATAGCCACCAAATGACCATGAGTATTAACATCCGTACCATCTCCATTACAAAAAGTCTCTGCGTCACCGGAGCTCATTGTATTATTCGTATATAAACAATATGATATGCCATCGTAAGTCAAATTTGTTCCAGAACAAGAATAAGCATTAACTATTGATATTATTGAAATAAGAATAAAAGAAACCAAGAAAAATTGATTAAAAGTTTCGATCATTTTGAAAAGTATTAACAAAATTTTTTAATGAAAATTGATTTTATACGTGCTTTAAGCCATCGTTTTGTTTTCTTATCAAAATTTTTAACATGCACTTTCATCATTCCAATGCAGTTAATCCGAAAATCTAGCTAAAAAGGTCAAAAAGTTAAAAGGTGAACTAATTTTAACTTTCATAAAGCTGCGTTAAAATGTAAAAATTTCAAATGTCTATAAACATGCTGGTGGAAGGGCGGTTAAAGAGGTTGAACATAGGGGCTCCCTTTCAATTCGGGAAAAATTCTTAAAGGGGAGAGGTATAATTTATGGACTATTTCGGCTCTATGTTTTTTCGCAAACTAATTTTCGCACACTCGGCCTAAAGACTTATCCACGCCGATTTTTAAGTTTTAAAACTTAAAAATCGGCGTGGATAGGTCTTTAGGCCGAGTGTGCGAAAATTCGTTTGCGAAAAAACATAGAGCCACTATTTCATGAGAAAAATTTTTTCTAAAATGATATTTTTTAGGGGTAATTCTATGTGGAGAATCGATTGTGCGCACTCCCGAAGCGTGAAAAAATCGCCTTGATCATATTTCTGGGAAAATTTTGTTTTTTGGAGCTCGGATTATTACCACGCCGAGAACATGGAAATACAGGTAATATGAGATTGGGCAAAAGTTTTCGGACCCGACCGGGACTCGAACCTCCTGGTACCGTCTAAGTACACTACCATCGTGCTACCAAGACTTTTCCACGTTTTTGAAAATCAAAATTTTTGCCCTAGTGAGATTGAACCTGCGGTCCCAACGTTGCTTAACTTACCAGATCGGACGGGCGGCGCCCTTTCTTGATCCTGATTCAGGGAATGGAGTGGGTGTATTGAAGCGAAAATCAAACAATTTCGGATTTGTATGAGAAAACCATTTACAGTCCCTGAAACATGTCAAGGAAGCGCTTTCACGGTTCGGGAGTGCGCGCAATCGATTCCAGGCCTAGAAAAACCTAAGAATCGACGGTTTTCTCATAAAAACCCGAAAATGTTTGATTTTCGCTTCAATACACCCGCCCCATTCCCTGAATCAGGGTCAAGGAAACGTTCTCATGTTTCGGGAATGTGCGGAATCGATTTCTCGCATAAAATTACCCCTAGACAAAATTAGGAAAAATTTTTTTCGAAAATTAAGCCGTAAAAAATACCCCCCTTTAATAAATCAGGATGAAATAAGCGTTTCCACGATCCAAAAGTGTGGTTTTTATTAGGCACTCAGTAAAATCCTGGCTACGCCATAATGTAAAAATAATTTATATAAAAATAATTGAAAGTATAACACCTTTGATAAAAGATATATAAAAAAAGTGCATTCTTTATCTTCTTCCAAATAAGCCACCAAACATATTGTTGGATGAGCCAAAATTCGGAGCCGAGCCACTGTTCCATAAACAAGGAGTTGCTTTACCAGTGATATCTGTTCCTCCAAACAAACACATACTTTGCATCATGATTTCAGAAACCATTAATAAAACCAAGAACAATAGTATCAATATATTTAAAAAATTCATACTAAAAATTTGTTCAAATAATAACTTTGAGACATCAAGATCAGTTTTTATATAGAGAAAGTTTACGTGATATTCGAACTTTCTCGTTCATCTCTGAGTTTTGTTGTAAAAAAGGTGCAGGGTATACCTTCCTAATCCATCAATTTCCGCAATTTTTTATTTCACAGACACAAGTTCATTTGTGATCTCTATTGTGTAATTCATATTTTGGTATTTTGTTTAAAAAGTCAAGTGATTTCCGAAACATCTTTTCAACTTGTCAATTTATCGATTATCTTGTTGCAAAAAGGATACGTTTTTAAGTGCTCATGCACTTAAAATATAGAACCGGATAAAACAGGGATGCCAATTCAAAAAAGATTAAAAAAGGACAACCATCTCAAAAAATAAGATTTCTCAGTCAAAAATAAGGACAAATTTAAAAAAGTTAATCAGAAAACAACAAATTAAATTGATTAAATTGATATTTTTCCCAACTTGGAACTTTCGGTACTACTAAAGATTAGCGACAGAATTGAACGTGAATTTTTTCGAAAAACATTTTTTCTCGATTTTTTCTGAAAATGACTCCTATGGGGGTAATTTTACACGAGGAATCCGATTTTTGCATTCCCGAAGCTCAAAAACACTTCCTTGAATCATAAAAATGCATCCCTGCGTGGTCGTACATGTTGTTTTTTTTATTGCTCCCACATTTCAAAAATTCGTCAAAAATCGAGCTTAAATCCGTTTCCATCGACCGATAACTCAATCGAATCACCGGATGTTTTTTAGAAAACAAAATTATTGGAAAAAATTTTTTTCGATTTTTTTGCGAATTTTTGAAATGTGATAGCAATTAAAAAAACCGTGATTTTCACTATTTTTGGGCTAAAAAATCGAAAAAAAATTTTTTTCCAATAATTTTGTTTTCTAAAAAACATCCGGTGATTAGGGCGTTCGATCGATGGAAACGGATTTAAGCTCGATTTTGGGCGAATTTTTGAAATGGGAGCAATAAAAAAAAACAACATTTATGACCACGCAGGGATGTATTTTTATGATTTAAGGAAGTGTTTTTGAGCTTCGGAAATGCAAAAATCGGATTCCTCGTGTAAAATTACCCCCATAGGGATCTGCAAACCATTGCATCATCGGAATAAAGCCCGGATCATTTCGGCGTTTGTGTTTACTTCGATGGACTCCTGCATATCCTGTTGAAATTTTAAGTGCAAGTGATGAAAACGGCGTAAAAAAGGCAGGAGACTGTGAGATAGAACTTCTTGATATTCTCTGCCGTCCATGCTGCTTGAAATAAAGCGAAGCTTTGATTTTTATTTTAAAAATTTTACCATTGATTACGTAATCATGGGGGGGGAGTAGCCAAATGATTACGGTTGATTACAGGGGGGGTCAAAAACCGAAAATTTTGATTACATAATATCTGGATGACCCCTAACCGCGCTATTCGTCGTAAATGCGTTGGAAATTTCCGACGATTTCATTCGTCGGAAATGCTTGATTTTCAATGAAGTCGTGTTTATTGATATGATTGGTATAATAACATAAAACAATGCTGTTATATGTCGTGTAATACACGTTCACATCACTGATGGGAAGAAGGGGATGTTTACTTCTTTTTGATGATCCATTACAATTTTCAGCTGACAGAAAGAATTTTTTTAAGGGCTCAGTCGGAAGTAGGGGGTGGAATTTTTGAAATAAAGAAATTTAAAAAATCGGAATTATTCTCAATTTTGATACAAATTTTTGTGTTTTAAAAATTTCCAAGGTTAAAGAAGAAATTTTTTAAATAATATTCTTAAGGAATTTTATATTAAAACGAAAATTTTAAAATAGTAAAATTTATATTTTTTTATTATTTATAACATGAATCATTTTTAGCATTTTTGCATTGATATATTGAAAATCTAAACACCATTTTATATTTTTTTTCAGCATAAAGAAATCATTTCTATTTAGTTTCTTTTAACCAATTAATATGAAAATTTTCTTTCTTTTGACAACCCTAGCCACATTTATTGGTTTTGGAATCTCTTGCAAATGCCTTGTGTCTACTCAACAAAAGAATTGGTGTATTGCGGATTGGGGTATTATT